>JAQFXX010000017.1:0-15337 GCA_034693985.1 Nemasoma varicorne
TTAACATATTGTTGATGCCCATGTGTACCAGGTTTCATAAGGCTATATTCAAAACTGATGTTTTAATTATTCAGTGAGAATGCCCTTTGGTGTACAAATGGCCAATGGGCTTAAAGGCCCTTTACCCACTTTGTGGGAATATCTTAAAGCTTGTTGCAAAAAATATTGTCTTATTTTGTCCAATTGGCCCTTTGGCCCTAAGGGGGTTGATCCCTAATAATCACCATCTGGTAACATAGGGCTGATGTCCATGGGTACCAGGTTTCATGAAGCTAGGTTGAAAACTGATGTTTTCAGCAATTATTTAGTGAAGAGGCCCTTTGGTGAACAAAGGGCCAATTTGCCAAAAGGCCCCCAAAGCACCTGTTGGAAACATTTTAAAGGTAGTAGCAAAAATATTGTGTTTTTGAGAGATAAGTGTCACTTTTTGTCTAATAGGCCCTTTGGTCCTAATGGGTTAGGTCCCTAATAATCACCATGTGTTTACATAGGGCTGATATCAATGTGTACCAAGTTTCATGAAGCTAGTTTCAAAATTGATGGTTTTAGCAATTATTTAGTGAAAAGGTCCTTTGGTGTCTAAAGGGCCAATGGGCCTAAGCGCCCCCCCAAAGCACCTGTTAAAAACATTTGAGAGATAGTGGCAAAAAATTGTGGGGTTGAAGGAGAAGTGTCCCTTTTTGTACAATAGGCTCGGTCCAAAACTGTCTGTTATAAATTATTTAGTAAAAAGGGGTACCCCTATGAATATCCTACACCAGAAACCGGAAAACCGGAATAGTTTCGGTTCCGTGGGACGGATCGAGACCAAACATAGCCTATTATCTTTGTTGGATGGAAACCTATTAATGTGCAAAATTTTATCAAGATCCATCAAACTGTTTCGGAGCCTATAAGAAACACACATACATACATACATACAGACATTCATTTTTATATATATATGTAGATTATTAATACTTTCTGCACAATATAGTTGCACAATTTTTGGGAGGAAATTTTATGGGTCAAAATATCTACTAGGAGAAAATTCTTATCAGTTTAGAAGATTCTCCACCAGTGATCTTAACTAGATTAATGCATGTAGTTAGAACATGCATGTAGTTAGAACACCGATTCCGAAAGTAGATTACAACTTGATTAGGCTTAATGAGCGCTGTTTATAGCCTTAAAGTCTAATCCAGTCACAAGTGACTTTTTATGGTTGATGGGTGCGTCGGATAGAAAGTCAATGCATCTTCCTGTTTAATGTCAGTAACCATTCTGCCATTTGGTTTTCTGCGGATTTCAATGTCTAGAAAACGATAAATTCCATCTTCCTCTTCTTTGTTTGTGAATTGTAATCTTGAAAGAATTGGATTTAGATAATTTTGTGTTTGACTATCAACGATAGCTGTAATGATGTCGTTCATCCATTGGTGTTAAAAATATGATGTTAAATAGTGAATATCAAGAACCCATGGCTGTTACAAATTTTGACAAATCGGTTATATTTTCATAGGAGAAACATGTTGCTGAAAGGCAGAATTTTGTAAGTTCCAAAAAAGTAGCTTTACGGATATCCGTGTTGTCTAAAATTTCATCCCAACGTTCAGTTATAATTTCTTATGGTTATGGTATAGGCACAATTGTGAAGACAGAGGAAACGTCAAATGAAACCAGCTTATAACCAGGCGGCAGTTTAACTAGTTGAATAAATTTTGCAAATCAAAAGAATCCTTGGTATAAGAGTCAGCAGTGCCAAGAATTTGATCAAGAATTCTTGCCAAAAACTTTGATAGAAAATAAGTTGAGCGGTCAATAAATTAAACAAGTGTTCGCAAAGGGGCAACTACTACCTTGTGAAGTTTTGGTAAACCAAAAATTCTAGGTGATACACTGTTAAATACGGAGACTTTTCCATTGAGTCAAATATGACTATCTTGATCTTTCATAATGCTATCCCGGAATTATACTCCGATAATCTGGATAGTTATAGACACCTGCTAATCCCACTGGAATGGGGGATCCTTCCAGGGGCCCAGAAATCCTTCCCTCATTAGAAATGGCAGGAATAACAAAGTTCTCCAAAGTGCCAAGAAACACCGATCGGAATCCACCCCGTCACCCGCTTTGTCGGAGATCATGTGGCAGCTTCGCCCGATCTCCATCTCCGTGGTCTAGACTCCGAAATAATCCGTGCCGGGCTGGAACCCCGGTTAAATGAACTAAGCCTGATGCAACTAGCATCTCTGGAATCTCAAACCAGACTACTTGCCCAGGGGTGAGCATCGAAGCTCGCCCCCGGACAGTGGTCAGAGGCCAGATTGCTCAGGATGTGGCACTCCCTACAAAGTATGCAATGCCAAACCCTGGGCAAATCTAACACCCTCAGAATTTGCTTGACGCACCTCCTGGTGCAATTTTGAATTTTGAAATTTTGACTGCATGATCTCAGGCGGGCTTCGTATGCGGTCGAACCGATGGTGAACTTTATTAAACTACAAAAGTATGAAAATATAAAATCGATTACAATTTGTAGGAAGTAACTACGGTCTAACGGTTTGTTCCAAAAAATGTCGCGGGGGAGGGAAGAAAAGAAAGAACCAAAAATTTGCGACAATGCTTAACGAATTTTTGACGACCGATAAGTTCCTTTGTTACTAAAATTATATAATGTAATAACAAAATTATTGCACTAGATTAAATAAATCTAAAAGCTGGATGAAGATCCGTACATGGTGGGTTCTCATCCTCGGGACAGATTCTTGTCAGGCGTCGATGTCGGTCGGGTCGCAAAGATTTGAGGTTTGACATTTTTATTAATTGATGTTTTTAATTCGGTATCTTGGTCATGGCTGTTCCCCATCTAAGTTTCAAACCCGACTCAAACTATACATCCCTAACCATGCTTTTGAATAAGTTTGCAACTGTAAACAGCATGAAATGCACCATAAAATATCTCCTTCTTAGCATGAATGGATAAGATAAGATGCTGTTACTCCTTTCAAACGGAGGGCCAAAACGAGGGCTAATTTGCACTACAGTGTCATTCTGTCACCACGATCGATGAACCTATTCTCTCAGAGTATTCGACTCAGCTTCTTGATGAAGTTGCCACCATAGCATCAGCTAACTCTCAACTGCAATAAGGTCATTGCTTAGTAGTTGTTAAAATATACCCAGAATCTTGGGTGAAGTCCTACTAACCCAATGCTCCGGGGAAGGCTTAGATTTAGACAATCTCGCAATATGTGTTCGATTATTTCTGGCTGAGTATGGCCCAGTGGACATTCATCAGAATGTTTACTCCATCGTTGTATTCTGGAGTTAGTCTGCAGGGAATCTGCTGTAGCCTTAAATAATAGATCACTAGCTTTGCTGTTATCATATATGTTCTCTTTTGATATCACCTGCTTCGCCCGGTTAAAGTGTCAGGGTGCTTTTTACTAACATGTTTTTTTCCCATGACTGATTCATAGTCCTTCAGTTTTATTGACCAGTAAGTCTCTTAGTCGGACACTTCCAGGTGTTCTTTGAACATTTGGAAGCAATGTCTCTTTCAATTTGTGAACTTTTTTAAAAAAAGTCGTTCCAAAATCTTCTTTATTCCCATTTATGTAGTCAAATACTTGTCTGGCTGGGCGAACTTTGTCAATGTTCCAGATCCACCCCAAGGTTAGCAGAGGGTTTAAATAGGTTGCCTCATTGAACATTTCCGCCAGATTTTTGCTTAATGTGATGAGTCATGCTGTGTTGTAGTTCGGGGTACATCTGCTGGCTAGAAAATGGTGATTGAAGGAAAGATTGAAGTGTCGTGTTTTGAAAAGGGAAATCAAGGAAAATTAAGATTATTACTACTTGTCAGGAAGAAAATAGAAAGTAAGAAATAAAAGGGCTATGATGAGGCAATAAAATATCTTTTACTTGTTTTCTTTATATATCGGGATATCCGTTTAGTGATATTTCCAAGCATCATTTGCTTTACTCTGTTTATTCTTAGATTTTTGAGCTACATTTGAAGTGTATTTTTCATGTAAAAGCTGAAAAAATAAATATAGTTTCTCCAAACATCTTGGGATTAAACTGTTGCCTACTTGACTAATAAATCTGAAAGGGATCTTGCCAGAACGTGGCAATATCATGCGCTGCTAAAGAGTTTCTGGCTAAGACAATATGAAATCGATGTAGGATAAATAATAACAATCATTTCAAACTGCTTTACAGAAACTGTGGCTTTTATGTTAACCATGTGACCTTCAATTAGATAATTACTAAATTTCTAATTGGTCGTTTTTAATTTAACTCGAAAATCGAGAAGTATATACTTTTGTATGTTAGATTTATTGGAATACACAAGCAAAACAATTTAAATAATTTTAATAACTCAACTTAACTTAACTTAATTTAATAACTTAACTTATTCATCAGCTAACAACTTAACATAATTTTGGCATCAATTAATCTTGCTACAATATAATGAATTAAAGTTTATGCTCTGCACTTATCCTCCTTTTGTCTGTGACTGCTCTTAGCAGCCACAGCTTGCAGTCATTAGTCTCGGAACAGTTGCATCCACTTCTTAGCTCACATACACTGTTATGATCGGCAGGTATGGCGTCTGAACTTCACTAAGTCAAATTCGAATGGTGCATCCTTGAGTAGTGCTGTTACTCATAACAGCCTGTATTGTGTAGTTAGGTTGGGGTTGTCGCGTTTAACCTCTCTTAGCACCGCACAGTTCTTTTCTCTGGGTTATCAGTCTTCTTTTCCAAAGCAATGCCAATCATCTTCTGACTTCATTTTATACCGTGTAAGTCCATGGCAGAGCTCCACTGCTCGACTTGAGCATCTGGTCCTATACGGTTTCATAACGTAGGCGATTTCAGCCACAACCCGAATGGGTTGTGCCAAATTATTGTGGCATAATGAATATGATCACTTAGGACTCACTTCCATGCATAGGTCACGAAAGCTTGTTTAAATAGCAACTGATACTGTCAAAATGTATCAGGTCCATCTTTGATGCATACAACACAGTTTGCTTTTATTTATATTTGTTGATTCGATGTTGGGTCTAGCATAGTAACCTCTGGCAAATGCTACAGAATCAGAGGTACTCCCCCCTTATATAGCTACACCAAGAATGTGACTTGTCACCAGCACCACCTGGATGGAATTTCCCTTACATAAATTTATGATCAAATTCCTCACATTCTGATCCTGTTAGCAATTAAATTATTTTTTTTTTGAATTTGGGTACTTTGGACAATTTAAATATTAAGTCATTAGTAATTTCATCACGTGACTCCAATGCCTACAGTGCATTGTAAAAATGACAATTTTAGTTTTTGCATTGACCTTCACAACACTAGATTTTTTAATGAATTGGTGATTATATTGTGACAACAGGTCACAACCACATATTGTAAATGTGCAATAATTTAAGTCATTCAAGTAAGTCAAAAAATTCTTTCATTATTACAATAAATAAATGTAAAAATTGTTATTTTCTGCAAAATATATGAAGTGCATCTACATACGTGAACTTTTTGGTATCAAATGATTTTCTGATACTGTACCTGTTCGTGGTATACTTATAGGCCTTTTACACAAAATGCACTTATTGACAAACTTGAATTAACTGTGATGATGATCATGCTGAGAACAACTGAAATACTAACTCCAATATAAAACTGCATGTCATTTATATAAGGTTTGAAGCAGGTCAAAAGGATCACACAGATAGAATACAGGGGCAGAAGGGCTATGGGCAATTAAAAGGAGAAGAATGATAGTGGTAAATGTAAGACAAGGCATCCTGAGTTGCATGACCCCAGCTTACCATTTGGGGGACCAACAGGGGTGAATGTGTTCAAGTTGATGATCCTATCTGACCACGTTGACACAAAAAAGTTAAAAGGGCCCTTAGTTGAATGACCCTAGTTGACCAAAACGTTCTGGTAGCATGTGTAGATTCCAGCAAAATGAGCCCAAATAAAACAAATCAGAAACCTTTTCACAATTTGCACTGAAACCAAACAGGCTATTAAACAATGTGTGAAATCTTGTACTGAACATTCCACCCACTTTTAAATGCTAATTTCAAAATACTGAGAATACACGAAGAAGCCCATAACCGAAAAGAAAGAACGAAAAAGTGCAAAATACACTATTGTGAAAATAGATAATAAAGATGTGAACTCATTTCAGTCTGTGTCAATGGAAAGAGGGCGCAATGTCACGATTGGTGGTTACCGTCCGCAGTCTTTATAGTAATGACTCGCACACAGTTGTCGGCACCATGATAGAGTTCAAGGACCCGTCCAAGTCACCATTTTAGTGGGGACAGTCTCTAATCTTTAATCAGCACCAGATCAACAATGGTCAACTCTTTCCTTGGTGTCAGTCACTTTTTCAAAAATGTTAAAAAGGTTCTGTGTTAGCTGCCATCTGGAAAGCCTGTTTTCTGTCAATAAAGTGTAGTCTTATTCAGGGATGGCGGTCAGTAAGTCCCCAATGAAAAAATGCACAGGAGTCGGTACTTGTAGATCGTTAGAATCTGTTGACCATGGTGTCAATGGCTTAGAATTCAGGCAAGACTCAATTTGAGTCAAAATGGAGTACATTTCTTCAAAGTTAAGTACAAAATTGGTTCCCACAAAATTGGTTCCGAAGTTACTGAAAATGTCACTGCTTTTTTCTTGGCAAGCAATGAATCGCTTTAGGGCAGCAATGAAAGCTCCTGAAGCGAGGTCACTCACTAATTCAAGGTGTATGGCACGGGTGACAAAGCACATGAACGGTGTGTGTAGCCCTTGAATGTTTTAGTTCCCCTTCCTTTGAGCCCACGTAAGTTAAATGGACTAGCATAAGTTACTCGACACCTTAGCAAAGGGCATGTTGGACTTATCTTAGCAGCCGGAAGGTCACTCATTATTTGTTGAGCTGTAGTGGCTCGTCGTAGGCATGTCACACATTTCCGAATAAAGGGTCTGATGACATCTCGTGCACTAATAAGTCAGAATTCATGCTGGATTGTTGCCAAAAGTAATTGCAGTCCTGCATAGAGGTTGGTTTTGTGGAAATAAGATAAAATAATTTCAGTGTGTTGGTGCACGTGCGGTAGTATAATGGGATGGTGCCTATCCGGGGTAAGTTCTGAATGTCTTAGTCTGCCTCCTACACGTAAAACTCCACCAGCATCCAGACATGAATTTAGTGACTGTATTAGGCTTTTTGGCTGAATAATAGTCGTCTTGACAAGACATAATTTCATTGGAAAACTCACTTGATTGTACAGCCTTGATCCAAACCAACAGGGTTTTCTGAAGTTCTTTGCTGGTTAGGCTTCCACAAATTCTTTAAGTGGTTGTCAACTGACAGTTGTGGCCAAATCTAAGGCAGTAGGCAGTTACTCATTTAAGATTTACAAGAGATAAAAAGCTATCGAGTAATGAAAGATCAACTACAACTGTTTCTGCACACACTGTTGTCGTCCTTTCTTTAAGAGTTGTGACAGTCCATTGTTGAGACAGCTCTTCATGATAAAATGATGTACGTCCTCAAGATGGATCATGCCACCACAGAGGGTGATTGGCCAGCATTGCAGGAGTGATGCCACATGAAGCACAGTCAGCAGGGTTTCTCACTGTTAACATAATGCCATCTTGTGGTAGGGACCAAGAACTGGATCTCTGACACACGGTTCGCAACAAATGTTTTTCAACGGGATGGGTGAGAATTGAGTACAGCAGGTGTAATTGTTGAATCTGATCATCCCTCCTGCTAATCCATCTGCAATCTGACCATCCATGCTGTTGATGTCCAGTGTATTGCACACAAGATCCATTAAACGGGCTACCAGAACAGCACCGCATAATCCAGCTGAGGATTGATGCTTGCTTCAGAAGAGCCACCTTGGTTTTGCAGCAGCATTGAAACGGATGTGTTGCCATTTGAATACTCAGACAGTAGATAAACAACAGCAGAATAGACCTTTTCCGAAGCATCACAGAAACCATTAAGAAGGGCCCTTGATGCTTGGTTGGTGATGATACGTGTAATTTGTATTGGTTTAATGGTAGGTAACTGTTCACGATAATTAGTCCACCTGATGGCGGTGTTCTAAGGAAGTGGATCATCCCATTCAAATGATAATAGCCAATATTCCTAAAACATCATTTTTGCCTGGACAGTGGTTGGAGTTAACCATCCAAATGGGTCCAATACCTTTTCTAAGTCTGACAGTAATTGTTGTTTTGTTATTGGTTGATTGGGCTCTGGAGGACACACTGTGAAGGAAAACAGTAGCTGGATTCCAACGAATAGCCAGAGTTTTGACCACCTCATCAACATCAAAATGCATCAGAAGTTGTGTCTCCATAAGTTTAACTATTAAAGATTCCAACTGGGCTGGATCATTGGAAGACCATTTTTGTAGTTTAGAACCACCCTTATTCATCAGTTAAATGTGCTCCTCTTTTAAGATTAATGCATCTGGAGTTGCCTTGGCACCTGACACCAGATCATCCACATAAAAGTCCCTAACTGCAAATTGGGCAGCTCTGGGATTATTGGCAATCTCATCTTTTGCTAATTGTTGGATACACTTGGTTGCAAGGTATGGAGCAGATGTAGTTCCATATGTAACTGCCAGCAATTTGTTGTCCTTGATTGGTTGATCTGGTAAAGGCCTCCAAATAATCCTTTGAAAGTGTATTTTCTGAATCCTCTAACATCTGATGGTACATCTTTGCAATGTCCGCGGTAAATGCCACAGTATGAGTGCGAAAGCGAATGAGCAATGTCACAATTTCATCTTGTAGTTTTGGTCCCACCAACAACTTGTCATTGAGGGACACACCAGAGGAGGTTTTAGCTGAACCATCGAACACAACACGTAGCTTGGTAGTTGAACTGGTTTTCTTAATAACAGAGTGATGAGGTAAATAGTAACATCAGCAAGAATCCACATACATGTGAGGTTAAGGAATGACTTGCATGTGTCCCAATTTAATGTACTCTTGCATGAATTTGTTATACTGGGATTGTCAATTTGGGTTTAAACTCAGGTGGTGCTCAACTTGTTTAAATCTTTATATAGCAACGTCTCTGGGCTCTCCTAAGATCAAATTGTCATCTCGAAATGGTAGCTTAACAATGTACCTTCTGGTGTTGTCACGGTGATGTGTTGTGCAGAAACGATTTTTACAACCCTTTTGACTAAGAGTTAATGAATGAGAATATGGCCGTATATTTGTCATTGTTACATAGTCTGCTGATTCCTTCCAGAAGATTAGAAGATTCTCTAGCCAGCTTGTTAATTCTGTCCATGTAGACATTTAAATGATCTTGAGAGAGATGCTCAGTTTCATGTTTCTCCACAACTATCTATTCTGGTCACATTTCCCTTGAGGGTTCTGCGGCGACTGAGTAGGTTTTCCATAGTTGAACAACAAAAGCTGAAAATATGTCACTAACAAAAGTTAGCTGGAAAGTATTTGTAGAAATCATGCTCGACGGTCCAAAATGTTCGTGGTATACTTAGGCCTTTTACTCAAAATGCACTTATTGACCAACTTGAATTAACTGTGATGGTGAATCAGTAAAGTTGAGGGATCCACACAACTGCATAATAAAGTTTATTTAAGGTTCTACACAGGTCAAAATGAGCACACAGATACAATACATCGGCAGAAGAAAGCCTATGGGCAATTAAAAGGAGACAAGCATAATAGCGATAAAGAGACAATGCATCCTGAGTTGCATGACCCCAGCTGACCTATTGGGGGACGAACAGGGGTGAATGCATACCAGTTGATTTAAACTTTTTGCAGATGACTCTTTGTTTTATGATAAAGTTAATCAGGATGAAAAAATTTCTCCTAAATTGCAAATCGACCTGGACAACTTGGCTGCATGGTGTCTTACATGGCAGCTTAATTTAAACTAGCAAAAATGCGTAGTAATGCATATTTCTTGTAAACGAGTCAAGACTACTCCAAAGTATGTCCTGGGTGGTATCCAGTTAAATGTAGTAAATTTAATTAAGTATTTGGGCATCCTCATCACAAGTGATCTTTATTGAAACACTCATTTAACAAAGATAATGGGCACTGTAATTCAGTGTATTCAATTTGTACAGAGGATTTTTCAAAATTGTCCTCAATAAGTCAGGCAGACTGGGTATTGTATATTGGTTGTACATTACCAGCATACTGCAAGTGTAACAGAGATGTTACAAAAGTTGGAGTGGAGTTCTTTAAGAGAACAACGAGAGAAATCATGTTTGGGATTTTTTTTAAAGATTAAATTCTCCAATTAATGCTAATTTAGTTTCAGATGTTTTTATTTCTAATCATCGCAGTAGAAGTAGACATGTTCATTCTAATCCCCTGATTGAGCTCCGAACTAAAACAGATGCTTACTATTGGTCTTTCTTTTTGCATGCTATTAGACAATGAAATAGTCTTCCTAATGATAGTCCAAATGTGTTAGGAATTCAGTTTAACAATCATGTGGGCATTTCCCACATTAGAGTTTTCTCCTAATATACTTTTGTGGGTTTTCTGCCCCCCTACCAAATGACATTCACTGTCTGGCAGTAGGGTACTGAGTTGAATTGAATTGAATGATCCTATCAGACCACTTTAACACAAAAAAGGTTAAAAGTGCCTTTGGTTGAATGACCCTAGTTGACCAAAACTATGCGTTTCTGATTGCATGTTTTCAACTCAGGTAAATGACCCCAAATGAAACCAATCAGAAACCTTGTCACAATTTGCACCGAAACCAAACATGCAATTAAACAATGCGTGAAATATTATTAATTAAATATCATTAATTTATGATTTTCTCTAATTTGTTCCTCTTCTTTCTGGCATTATTCTCTCACAGATATTTTTTCTTTTAACTTCAAGCACATCAGTTCATTTAAGTATTACGTTAGTGCCTTGCTTGAAAGTATCTTTTTGAAAGTATCTTAACATTTGCCTTACTCGAGCCAGGAAGAAATGAAATCTACAGTTCTTTTTAGAAGTACCCCAAATTAACTGCTTTGAATGACCACGGAGGCGGTGTCGCTTTTTACTTTAATAAATGATTCAGTATCCCCAGAGTAGGTGATTTCATGTACAACTTTATAACATGTTTTAAGATCGATTTTGACCCTACGCTTCTAAAGGGTATTAAGACCCAGAATTGAAAGATGCTGCAGGTAGGATTTACCGTACATCCCTGAAAGTCTTTTGGTATATTTTCTTTGAATGGACTCTTAAGAATTGGACGGACATATACAAGGTAAGCACGTAATAAGAATTTTGTGTCTCTACATTTAAAGCAACGCAGGATAAGATTTGCTCTCTGTTGAGTTTTTTAGCAACATAAGCACAATTTTCACTAAATTTTAAGTTTTTGGTAAAATGTACCCCTAGATCCTTCTGGAAAATCATGTCTTTTAATGGGATTTCATCAATTTCATATACCTTATGAGTTTCTATGACCAAATGCCATAGTGACACACTTGATACCAGCTAATGGCAGTTGCCATCTGTGTAATCACAACACTGTATCGTCTAGTGATACTTGCAGTAAGTCTCCAACAGTGGGAGAAATTGTGTTTGGGTTTGTTTGAAAGATTAAGTTTACCAATTAATGCTAATTTAGTTTCAGATATTTTTGTTCCTAACCATTGCAGTAGAAGTATGCATGTTCATTCTAATCTCCTGACTGAGCTCCAAGCCAAAACGGATGCTTACTATTGGTCTTTCTTTTTGCATGCTATTAGACAATAGTCTTCCTAATGATAGTCCAAATTTGTTAGGAATTTAGTTTAACAATGATGTGGGCATTTTCCACATGGGAGTTTTCTCCTAAACCTTTTGTGGGTATTCTGCCCCCCTACAACACGGCATTCACTTGCTGACAGTAGGGTAGTGAGCTGAATTAAATTGAATTGAATCGTCTCAGGTGCAAAACAACTTGGTATCATCAGCAAAAGCAAATGTGGATGTACCGCATTTGCTTTCAAGCAGCTCATTAATAAAAAAAGATAAAAAGGACTGGACCTAGCACGCTCCCCTGAGGTACGCCACTCACCACCCTAAGAGGTTCATAGACCGTGTTTCCAACTTTTACTGACTACCCTATCACAAAGAAAAGATGAGATCCATGCAAGGATAGGGATTTTCAAACCAACTATTTTCAGCTTATAGAGCAATTGTCTGTGTGAAACTATCTAAATGAGGCGCAAAGTCTTAAGTAAATCACATCGACCCAATGGCGGTTTTCAATTGCATCTGTCCAACAATCCAAGCATTTTATTGGCTGGATTGTGGTATTTCTGGTACGCAAAAAGCCATATTGATATTCAGAGAAGACCAAATACTGTAGAAGATGATCCGCTATTATTTGTTTTTGGCTTCTACATAGGATACACGTAAGTGATATGGGCCGGTAGTTTGCGGGTCGTGTAGGATCCCCCTTTTTGAAAATAATGACGGCAACCAAGCTTTTCCACATAGTTGGGACCACACCTTTAGAGGAATTTCACAAACGAAAGGCATAGGGGTTTAGCTTAAAGATCAGCTAAGGTGTAATATATTTGGGCAGGAACCTGATCTAGACCTGCTGCTCCCTCAGCAAATGAAGTCTTTAAAACACTTTTTGCTCTGAAAAATTTTTACAGGACAAAGAATCCAGATACTCTGATTTAGGGTTATACTCGGGCAATATACCATCGTTGTTTGTGAATGCCTTTTGAAAGCAGACACTAAACATTTTGGCTTTCGAATCATTATCGACTAGATTTCCATTTTTGTGTAAAATAGGAGGGATTGCATCTATCTGCTTCATTTTGCCTTAGAAAAAAAAGGGCCAAGGTATTTTTGGCAGCTACTAATTGTTCTTCTTTTACTTTAATCTCTGCCATGATCAGATTTTCATACTACTTCACAGATAATTTGTAGTCTCTATAAGATTGTGGAGTATTTAATTTGGTATAAATCTTCCATGCTTTTTTCTTTGTGTTAAGGGATTTTTTACTCTGCTTAGACTTGTTATACCTATGGGGCTTAACTGGGGCACAAATTTAGTAACAAGATTACACATAACACCATGAAAAGAGTCCCTCTGTTGTTGCACGGTTTTCTTAGCAAAAATCACATCCCAGTCCTGTGATTCAAGGTATAACCGAGTTGACATCAAATCCAGTCTTCTAAAGTTCAGACAAAGAGGTTGGTCAGTGGAAAGACCTTCAAGGAGCACAACAAATGAGAATGGAATGTGCAGCAGATTATCACTGTCCGTAAATGGAGCCAATGGATAAACATCTGTGATAAGGTTCTCTGAGTCAGAGAACAGCATGCCAAGGAAGTTTTTTTCCTCTAGTCGGAAAGTTAATCAACTGTTTGTGGCCGATAGAGGCCATAAATGGTAGGAACTCTTCATCTTTTCTGTCTGGAGATGTATGGTACAGGCTGGCTTTATATAAAATTGCTTAAAACAATGCACGGATGAGTGACTTTGTTGAGAGCCTGAAGAACAGATTGAAAATTCTTACAGGCAACTTCGTTTTGTGCATCTTGTGGTGGATGGTATGTTACAATTGAATGGATTTTAAGCGAGGCAGAAAACAAGTCAATGGCCACTATCTGGGTGTTGACAGAGGGAATATTCACATTGATCTGGGAATACGGTACACCGTCAGCAACAAAAATACATACACCTTCACCGGGCCCATCACGATTGCGACGACAGGATGAGTAGCCTCTACGATTTATCAGCGAGGCTGGAATATCCGGAGACAGACATGATTCACTGACATATAGACACTGGGGGAAAAGGGATTTCACATAGTCAGCAATCATTTATAGTGACATTGGATGGGTTTTTTCCAATGTAGGGACATACAAAAACATTTTGAGGCCTGACATTTGGGCTCAGGACGCGATCTTTGTCGGTTTTTGTTTACTCATAGAAATACAGCTCTACTTGACTTAGATTTTGGATTCAGGTTAAGGCATTCAAGTACTTCAATGCCCTGGGTCGAGGCATGATCCTTAATGAGACTGGAATAGTCATCATTTGTGGGTAAGTTTCCAATGTACAGACGGAAAGACAATGGTTTGCCAAAAAATGCAGCAGATTCACTATTACCACGAATCGAGAGAGGGAAGTGCCACTTCTTAAACTATCTTCTTTGATAGATCAGCAGGTTTAGTCAACTTCAGATTGACAGACTGAGGTTCTCCAACAATTTGGCTGAGCAGAGGAGCAGTTTGTACTATTGTAGACACACCAGTAGAGCAATTTGCAGAGGAAGAAATTGCCTCCAAGTCGGAAAAACGAGTGTCCACCCTGTGTATAACTGAGATTCCACAGAAATGTTTTGAGAAAGGTTGAATTTCTCATCGTCAAATTGGAGATTTATAAATTCATTTAGTTGGGAGATTAAATTTCCAAATTCAGTTTTATCCTGCAAATTAGCCGACTTTTTGCTACATACACTGCTGAAAAGGCGTTGTAAATCACTGGTACATTGAAGGAATTTAGCCCGCATTCCTGAAGGTGTGACAAGGCCTACTTTAATTTGGCCAAGCTGAGCAGAGAACAATTAACACGTTCTACTTCTTCAAAGACTGGTTGGTTGGAGCTTTTTTTTGGCAGACTTCACTTTTCACAGCATCTCATTGTTTGGAATGTTTCACTCATTTTGTCAAGTCATTTTTTGCTCAACAATTTTCCAATCCTTTGCACTTTTAAATGTAAATCCTCTGGATTGTCGCACGTAACTATTCATTACGTCAAACCTATCATAGATAATAGAAATGAATGATGAAGCACACGTTGCTGCCCTTGTGCAGTTTCTTGGCTTGAAATGTTCCAGTGCTGTTGGAGTAGTATGTGAAAGTAATTGGGAAGCCAATTGTACATTCTGCCTTTGAGCTTTTTTACAAGTCATATAAACCTGGGTTAACTTGTGACTTACTTTTAACTCGTGAGCATCAAGATTCAGCAATACAACCAGTGGGTCCTTGTTCACAATGCTTCCATCAGCGATAATAAATTCTTTGTCAAGTAGCCAATTCCGTATTTATTTTAAAAGGCAAGGGGCATCTGAAAAAGGGTAAATTGGCTTTTCTGTCATCATGTGAATAAACCAGGTCATATTTAAGCTTAGTCCCAACGGCTTCTATAAACCTACATTTTCTTCTCTACAGTCACTTACACATGCAATCACAGTATAGCTAATGTTGTGTAATTCTTGAACTACTAAAAATAACATTTCCACTGTTACCATTTTGTCAAAATCAACAAATATAGGTTGTTTCCATTTTGCAAATAATCCTCGTGCAAT
>JAQFXX010000018.1:0-15273 GCA_034693985.1 Nemasoma varicorne
TGTTTGTGGGTATTTTGCCCCCCTACCAAATGGCATTAAATTGCTGACAGTGGGGTACTGAGTTGAATTAAATTGAAGTCGGTAATGACATGAAAGTTTCCTCTCAATTCGCGGTGCGTTCTACCCCTCTACCATGGCATTTACTTACTAACTGTAGGATACCGGGCTGAGTTGAATCTCAGAACCTATTGGGCCAATCTTCAATCTGTTTTTGGAAGAGAGTTCTTAGTACTAGCTGGACCATTCACTAATCTGTTTTTAGATATGGTTTCCTCATGTCCCAAATACATGTAGTGTATTTTCTATGACTTATTTCAGGCCTAAGGACAAAGGCCTGTAGCTTAGAAATTACTAGGACAAGACCATTCTCCAATCCGTTTTCAAATATGAGTTTCCCAAGTTCTAGCACTAGTAGCAGTGGTAATTGTATGACCACTTCCATGTCAAAGGTCATTTATCCGTCTCTTTGGAACCACTGAGTTATTTTCCATACTACTTCGGATACAAGCTCCAACGTCCCAGCTAGTTATAATTACTTTTTTGTTACCCCCTGGGTCAAATGTGAACTGCTTTTGTCTTTGGATCCACTTTGAAGTTCTCTAAAATAGTTATTTATGGGGCCCCCTTCTGGGTCAAAGGTCAAGGATCTGTATCTCAGAAACTACCGTCAAATTTGTTTGCCAATCTGTTTTTAGCTTTAACAGCGTAGTTGACATGGAGGAAGAAATAGTAGTTGGACATTTTCAGATAATTAATTTTGTTTAATTTTGTAGTGCTGGATCGACAGTACATTGACAGAATTCGAGTCGTCCGATTTTGCAGAAATGGTAAGTTTTCTAAGGAAAAACCACAAATAAATATTCATAAATACTACAAAACTTTCCCATTTTTTTGCAGTCCGAAGACCATTACGATATGAGGCGGCTGTACAGCATCCTTGGCACATGTCTATTTTACAAGGTGCCCAAGAAATTAAAGAGAACTATGTGAATTTGAACAGAGAATCCTCTTAGCAGACATCTCAGTCCTGTTGTCACGGTTTCTCCATCCATTCTATATTAGGGATATTTAGTGGGCAGCCATTTACCGAAGGGAGATTTGGAGGACGCATTTCTCTATCTTCACTTTATGGGGCTCCTGGAGACTTCCATTAAGAACCTGATGATGAAAGCGGTGGTCTGGAGGGAAGTTTATCCGACGAAAACCAGGGAAAATCTAACACCACAAACCCGCTGGTTTCTCTTGATTGTCGGACAGGTAATGTAGTTTTAGCTTTTTGACCGAACTTAGAGATGCTTCAGAAGCAAAGATTTCCCATATATTTCTTACCTTAGAACTTCAGCTTGATGGCCGTTCTGTTGGAAGCAGGTGGTTGCGCCTCGAAGTCAGTATTTAAAAAAAAAAAAAAAATACCAAATCCCACGATCCTCTGCTTATTTTCGATTTCTCAATGCTGTATTTTGTCATAGGGCACAAGGGGTCCACGGTCCAGATCCGTTTTACGTTGACCAAGCACAGTCGACGCTCTTGCAGTTGGAAGTTCAGCTCGTCAACAAATCCATAGATTCCTGGTAGGTGGCTCCACAATCCTTTAAATTCAGATACCGGTAATAAAACTTCATAGTTCAACTCAAAATGGTTCTTAACAGGCTGGAGGCTCCACAGACTCCAACTTTAGCCACTGCGGATTTATTCCTTGGACAAAAAAGGAAGGATTCGGGATCTGGACTTGCTCGCTCGAACGAAAAACCCTCCAATCAAAATGTGAAGAAAAGTTTACTAACAATAGGTGGGTGGGACTAAATCACTAAAACGAGCAAATATTAGGAAATATTTAATTGTCTAATTTCTAGGTGGTCCATCGAGCAAACAACAGACTCAGGGTGAGCCAGTGATTGGGAACCTCCCTACGAGAGAGCCAATTATCCAAGGGGAAACTGATTCGGACTCAACTAGCCTATCCCTGACTGCGAGTGGGACCAGTGACGACACCACACCCATTCTTGGTAGGCGGGGCAAAAACAGGAAGGAATCTTGGTCTGATGCAGAATCTCAAGATGACAACGAGCATCATCAAACACACAAGGTTCCTAGTTTCAAAGAAAATTTCCAGTAAAAAATGCTGCCTGGTGGGTGTTGTGAGAAGGAGGAAAGAAATATCCAATATTTTTATCCAAAAATCTATATTTTTAGGCATCTTCAAGTCAGCGTTATTTGCCAAGCCTCTTGGATCTCACAGCAATGGCGGACAGCCTTCCATTATCCAGGGAGAGGAATGCCCCACCCTCAAAGTATGATTCTAGGATCAGAATGATAATAAATTCAATAATTTTTAATTAAAAATCGGTTTCGGAAATTTGTTAAGAAGCATAATTTGTGAAATTGGCCATTTCAAGGTGGTAATTAGAGCAAATATTTTTCCCCAGACTAACAAGCGGTTTTCCGAACGTGTTGTTTCATTATCTTCAAGTGAATTCCTCAGACGGGGTTATGATCTGTCCCACCAATGACAATAACTCTACGACTTCCTTCCAATCAGAAATCATTTCTAATTTCAAATCCAGCTGCTTAATAATACAAAAAATGTTGCGCCATTGCAACTCTGTTAGTGATATGGACATAGCGAATAACACGCACTTGGGGCCATTTGTGGAACATGGAATGCTATTTAAATGGCGACAGGCAGCTAAATCAGAATCAAACAGAGAAACTGAAACTCTCTCCTACTGGGTCATAGGGTGAGCAAGATCCCAAAGATAAGCAAACATCTTAAAAACTTCAAGAGAACCCGAAAATTTATTTTAAATACTATCTTTTAGGAGGATGTTCTTTCAGCCAAAACCGAGGGAAGTGTATGTCTGCTACCATGACTCCTGTCCACAGTCAATGGTTGAAATTGCCTTTCAACTTTCATTTGGACTTACTTTTTGATTAAGTTTTCTCTTTGTTTGTTATATTTTTCTACATTAAGTTTTCATCTTTTATAATACTGGAGGTTGTGTGCAAATAAAAAGGTTGTTTTTTGTAATATGTCTAATTTTATTAAGAATCTGACAGATGAGGAGAGTTAAAACTAAGAATGATTGATATAAATACCAGCAATTAAATAATTAATTTTCTAATATAACAACGGACTCTCCCTCACAGTCAAGTCAAATAGCCCCTGAGAAGACAATTAAGTGACCATTATAGGGTGGTTGAATTTGCCTCCGTCAAAATTCTACCGCAGGGGGCACCTCGGAAAGGGGTGGGAATATATCTCGGGATATATACCGAGTTGGGCTTTGCTATAGGAAGATCTGCCAGAGATTCGTGGTTCGAATCCCTACTTAGTCATATTTTCATTTTTCCGAGTTTATTTGCTGTGATAGTGAAATTTATATGATTGAAAAGAAATTATATGTTCACAGCCAAACAGAGCATTTGCATTAAATCGATTTTTGAGCTTACAAAATTTAAGATTTTTTATTTTCATTAGCTTTGAGAAATTGTCAATCAAAATCTTCCCGCAAAGACAAAAAATTGTCCACAAACACAACAACAAAACAATAGGCAATTCTACATTCATTTTGCAAAATTTGCCCGCCCTTTTTTAAACACCCACAAGCAGCAAAATACTCGTTCATCCGAACAAAAACTATTTTTTTCGAAGAATTTACTATTTGTCATCATTTTCGCGTAGCTTTGTAAAACTTACCTTGCCACTATTAAAATTTCTCAAATGTCCTCCTCCTTATAATATTTCAAAATTTGCCCTCCCTTCTCCATCCAAAGAATTTAAGGCAGCAGTTCGGTTAAGCGATGTTCTTGGCCCCTCGCAAATCCAAACTGACGTACAGCCTTGACACTTTTTCATGCCTACCTTTATTACAACGAAGAATATGAAAATCCAATAAACAAAGGTGCTAATTTCTTGAGTGAACGACAAATACTACCAGCTGCACAACAAAACTTGCCAAACTTGAAATATTTGATGAAAAATTGAAAAAAATAGTAGAAAGAATGTTGTAGTCCCCGCCCACTAACGTGCCCTAACGCCTTTTCACTCACCACGATCTGCGTGCTTCGGCTTCTTCTTCATCGGCACATCCGCTTTGGTAAAATAATCCCCGATAAACTGCAGCACTAAATGGTGGTCACTTTCATCTCGAATAATTAGTAAGTACAAAATGCACGAATTCTCGCATTATTTCGTTATTCCGCCCGTTGTAAATCCCGTCCATAATTCGCCAATAATTTGGCGGTTGTTCCATTCCTGCCATGTTGATTAGGCTTAGTTTGACATTCTCGTGCCTTGCTCGTGCAGCATGGCGATTCGAAAGAGAAACAATGGAGGCACAACGGCCAATATTGATTGCGAAGTGAAAGCGCGGCCGAAAATGTCAAATATGTCCGTTGCGCACGCCACCAACCCTAGATTTGTGGCCCTTAAAACTCGTTAGTGTTAAATCAGGCTATTTTTCGAGTAGGCTTATGTTAGGCTAAAAGAGTAAGCCTAAAAAAGCGAAGCCTAAGCCATTATGCGCAGCATTTCCAGGTTGTCATTTTCCGCCATCTTGGCTTCTATTTCTCCCTCGCTCTCACATTCCATTTTTATCTAGTCGAAGGAAAACTGAAAGTCCTTGTGAATTTTTTATTCGTGAAATTTCTGGTATTTGTGGGGGAATAAATACCCCTCCGTTCGTCTGCTACGAAAAATCTAGGGTTATTTCGTAAGCCTAGAAATCTTGAATTGTTTATGGTTGACGTTTGTTGCGCAAGAAGGTAATGGCGGGGAGGATAAAGAAGAAAAAAAAAGAAAGAATGCCAGTCATGGCGGCGCTTTTGAGCGTTCGAATTTTTGAATTTTATTTTTAAACTGGTCTTTAATCTTGACAAACGTGTAAAATTTAACTAAAAATTTGAATATGACATGCAAAACCAGCGGATAGTTAATATTTTACTGTTTGTTATCAAATTTTAATCTGTGAAAAATTCATATATTGGCAGGGGAGATCGATTTTGGCGGGATTTGTCTCACGTGCTCCTCAATTCAAAAACTATTATTATTTAATGTATATTAGCAAAATAATATAAAAGTTTAAACTTAAGGAGATTTGTTTTAAAAATTGACTTTGAGTACAGTTTAAAAATTTATTTTCTTTATATTATTTCCCTTTTTTTGACCAAATTAAATAAAAAAAATTGACTAATGGAATTAGAGGATTACTTTTCCAATTTTCATTTTCATGAATGGCAATTTTTGCTAGAAACACCGATGTGAGATTTGATTTTAAAATTTCAACCCTATTGACATTTTTTCCTTAAGTTTTTCCTGACTTGGGCTTTCTTTTCCTTGCTTTTTTATCTCCCTGATTTTCCCTGACATTCGTAATTGTTCATGATCGAACCCTCTGTGTGGGGGGAAAATAATATATTTCTGCTTCTGTGGAAGAGCCGATGGAAAAGCTAGTTTGGGACTAAATATTCAAAATATCCGCTCAAGAGCCAACCCAAAATTTCAAATTTAATTCCCTTAATTTTTCCTTAATGTATAAAAAATCTGACCACTGCATGACTTACAACAAAACTATTAGTTACGGATATATTATTGTATGTAGTCCGACCAAAGTTCACTAAGAACGGGCAACAGAATTACTTTCATCCCTGGTGCTCGTTCTGTCCACCCCAAAATTGAATTGGTTTGAATTAAACTCTGGTAGCCTATCTAATTAATTTTAAAAATATTCTTTCTGTTTCCTTACAGATTTTCACCCCCAGCAGAATCAATGTCGAAACGAACGGCAGTATTACGCAGGCAGGATCAGTTATTCACTGAAATTGCCATGATGCAAAATGAGCTGGTGCTACAACAGCAGCAGCAACAACAACACCAGCAACAGCACGGCGTTATGCAACCAGAGGACACTCTTGTCTCCTCAGTGGGCGTTTCGGACGACTATAGCGAGCAAGCTCTGATGCAACGGGCGAGTCGCTACCTCCTAAATCCTCCCCACCAATCAAAGTTATACGCGATGACCCCTGCTGCTCCCCTTCCCTCACCCCCTCAGCAACAACAACTCCAGCAGCAACATCACCAGGAACATCCCTCACAATCGCCCCCTAGGCACCGCGGTCGCAAGAGCCAGCACATGCCGCCCAGTTTACTGGACCACCACCAGGGTAGTTACGTGGCGATGAAGCCCAGTAGCATAGCGGCTCAAGCCAACATGCTAATGCAAGACGTTTTTGGGCAAAATCCCATGAGTCACTTAGTAATGCCCACGAGTCCCGATATGGGTGTTGGCCAGAACATGGAGGTGGGAAATCCAGATATTTCCTCTCCCAATGATGCTCCCCACGGGGACGTCATCCTGGTCAGCAATATGCTCAAATCGGAAGTGATCGAGAGCGGGGAAGTGGTGGTAGGGGGTAGTAACAGCATGGGCAACGATATCGTCCTAGACGACCACGCCAATCGACTGGGGCTCGGTCTGGTGGGAGGTCCGGGTAACAGCGACGAAGGGGATTACGGAGATTCGACGCTGGTCATAGACACCGGCGCAATGCGAAACGAGATTTCGCCCTCTATTGGCTACGACTGCGGAGAGTGCGGTGCCGTGATGAAGAGCCGCGGCTCCCTGAAGAAGCACATTATTAAGTACCACGCCCCTAATCCTGAACCGGAGGAGGAGATCGACCGCATCTACCAATGTCCAGCTTGTCCATATCAGACGCAGAGGCGGGATAAACTGGACAAACATATGGGGAAACATCTGGCCGAAGGGCTGAGCACGACGGGTAAGAAACGTAACAAGAATACCCTGCCGCAACGTATGAGGCACGCCGCCGAGGAGTACAAGTGCGCCCTCTGTCCGTACAAATGCACCGTGGAAAAGTCGCTCCGCAAGCACAACAAGTTGCACCAGATGGGCACCAAGCAGTTCGTGGTAAAGGTTAGCTGCTATGTGTGCGGAAAGGACCGGTCCACGGAGGCGGACCTACGTAAGCACATGAAAAAGCACAGGGACGGAAAGGACTTTCAGTGCGATATTTGCGGCTTCGCGAGCGTTCAGCTCAAGAAGATCATTCAACACCGGCGAATGCACACTGGTAGGCACTTGAGGAACGTTTTCCGTAACTCATCTTCTTTAAGAGGATTTGCTGTCGAGAACAGAAAAGTTTTATGTCCGTTTCTTTCTAAGATCAAAATTTGTACCGAATCCCAAATAGACTTTTTACATCAGAAGTAAAATTAAAAGTTGCTTTGTGTCCATAGTTTAAGATATACTACTAAAGTCTAGCCCTAGCTTGAGGAAATATTTTATCAGATTCAAATCTAGGGTGTCTACTAACCTGGAAAACCTGGAATACTCAGGGAATTTTTTCACCCTGGAATACTTAAGGATTTTTTTTACCCTGGAATACTCAGGGAAATTTTTTTTACCCTTCAATACTCAGGGAATTTTTTGACCCTAGAATACTCAGGGAATTTCTTTTTACCCTGAAATACTCGTGGAACTTCTGTTAAGACCTGGAATTTTGATGAAATAATGTCAGAACACAATCTTAATTAAGCAAAGTTGGCCACTTCAGTGATTGAGAGTAATATCCTCACCTTCATTTTCAAAACTTTAATAATAAGGTGAAATATCTAAAGAAATCAATAATAAGTCATTCCTCAATTTAAAAAAAACCAGTTATTATTAATTATGTTTTGTTGCTTTTCAACCTGGAAAACTGAGGGAATTCAGTTTTTAAGAATTAGTAGACACCCTATCGGATCTGTTCAATTCCTTCTTTATGCGAGGGATAGTTCAATTCAATAACCCGCACTCAGCAAATGAAATGCCATGCTAATCTTTTCCTGTCTTTTTTAGGTGAAAAGCCCCACCTGTGCCCTCACTGTACTTACCGTTCCTCACGTAGGGACAATCTTCGTTCTCACGTCCGTCGGATGCACAAGAAGGAGAACATGTACATCGACACATTCAACCCTCGCGCCGAGGCACCAACTCCAGATATGAATCAAGCCGCCTTTTGATTAACTGCAAATCCTGTTACTCCCGCGATCCAGTTCGGCAAATATCAGGAACTATTTGAGTCCAGTGCGGTTGAAAAGCAGTGCGTAACGTAGCGCGGTGGCTACGTTAAAAACTGAAATACAGCAATTTCCAATACACATTTGGGTATACAAAAAAAAGTATAAAAATGAAAAAAAAATAGTAAAGATGAACTTGATTGACCATTTGGGGGGATGATGTGTTTGAGTGTTCGCTCTTCTGTCCAATTTCATCCATGTAATAAAACTTACGTGATTCGGGGATTAAATGTAATCAACTCCTACTTTCTACTAATTATTGTTAAACCTTCTTTTTAGTGAATGTGTCTGGAGTAATATGTGAATATTTTTTGTTTTCAGAGGAAGTTCGTAATTATTTTTTTTGCGAAATTTGCTTATATTTTATTTTTAATAAAGGGAATTCTTATGCAAAACTGTAAAAATATACGTGTGTTTATGAAGTCTATTTTAAAACTCACAGAAATTATATCAGTTTTAAAAGAACATGTTTTTCTCTGATTTCAAAACTAAATCATAATCGACATCTTGGAAAAAATCCTATCAGGATTGCATCTTGTTTGAAATTTTGCTAGCTCAATACTAATGAAATATTTTAGAATCTTCAAAAAAAATTAAGACTTACAGTTTTGCAAGCATAAGTATTTGTTCCCCTTTAATAAGAATTTCATGCTTTCCAAATCAGGGTTATTATAAATCTACCGACAATATGATAAGATCATGTTTTAATATTTTAAAGCTACAGATGGCAGCACCATATTGCAAAAAGCTAGAAGGAGTTTCTTAGTTTGACGTAAATCTGGAGAATTTTTTTTTGAAACTGAATCAAAGATTTCATTTTCGAAATTTAATTATCCCAGGGTCTGAATTTCTAGCAGTCAAAATATATTTACATGTCAAAATATAGTACTCTACATGTAATCGAAGTAAGCTACATTTGCTGTGAAAATCCTTCTTAATTTTTTTGAAAACTATAGTTTCGCTATCTATGGCATTAAATTTATTTTTTAGAAACTATCTTTTTTGATAGTATGGAAAAAATTGGTTTTGATAATTTTTGTTGGGAAAAACGAATCAAGTTTTTTGAAAATGGAAATCATGGAGCAAATTCGATGTTTATTTTGAGCCTGTTGGTGGAGATTTTATTTCTTTTACTTTTTCCATTAAAAGGACTTATTGTTTAGTTGGAAACCTCTTAAATTATGAGAGAAAATGAATTAAATTTATTTTAATACGGTTAATGACCTTAATTTCCAGATAGTCAATGTAATATTTTGCCATCTGAAGTTGCACTAGGCATAAGTTTCCCCGAGAATTTAAAAAAAACTGATGTTTTTACGCCGAATGCAAGTATTGTTTTTTATTATGGTAAGTTACGTAAGCTATGGTGTGCTAAATTTTGAGCTTTATGCAACATTTCTTTGTATAATTATGATTCCATTAATTTTACTAAGTTAAAGTAATAAATTCAAAATTAGAGCACCATAATTCACGTAACTCTGCCAAAAAATCAGAAAAATGACCAAAACTAATGCAATTTTGGCATTTTTTGAGAAAAAAAGCATACTACAAGATTTTTGGCAAAATATTGTATGAGAACTTTAGCAAAAGCTCAATTAAAAAACATAATTATTGATGGTTTCCAACCAAAGCGCCAAGTCCCTAATTTTCTTTTTCTTTTGAAAACTACAAATCTGAAGCCAAAACTGACTGATGTGTATATATTGGTAGTACAGACCCGTAATATGATAACGATCAATAAAAATAACCAGGCGACGTAAAATTAAACTGTTTAATTTTTTACAAATTCTGTATTTTTAAATATTAATTTTCCATGAATTTGTAACTGCGCAATAGCTGCAGTTAAAAGTATCATATTTCCAACCAACCAATAAATTGTCATGATTGTCGTTTGTAAATATGAATAAAAGCTTATTCCACGCCATTTAATCCCATTTGTTAACTTTTTTGTACTTGAATTATAAATCCCGGCGCGATTAATGGCTAGCGGCCGATTTCACATGCGGAAGATGGGATTAGAGTAATCCTTGTTTGTTTTTCGGCGTATTTGGCTGTGTCGTGAAATGCGTAGACACTGAATGAGGGCCTGTGATTGACAATAAGATATTTGTGGGTAAAATTCAGTTTTGGTTTTTCTTAAAAGTTGCTTTTAAGTGAGAAAAATTAAGAGGAAAAAAAGAGTTTTCCAACCCACCTCTTGGTTAACACTCCAATTTTTAGGAAAAAGTTAGATAAACAAAACAAATTACCTTTCGTGTTTCCTGGGGCAAAACAAGAGCATCGTGAATCAGGTTAAAGGCGCAAGAAAAGGCGCTGGAAGGCGACAAATCCGATGGAGATTCCACTTTGGAATAATCGGATTCTTTTGCCAACTAGAAAAATAAATGTTAAGATTAAAAACTGAGCTTTTTACAAGTTATGTTTTTAAATTAGCAACTACTGAGGCTATATTTTAGCTGCCAACTTGCCGATTTAAGGTCTCAAAAACAAAATAAGGGCACAAATAAAGAAAAATTATTACGGTGATACTATTAGAAATAATAATACCTGCTCTTTGTTCAGTTTACTCATGGATGTCAGAGCTGAAGGCCAAGAAAGTGAAAAGTTGGGGTTAAAAGTTGTTCCACCCTTCAAAGAGCAAAAATTTCAAAAATGTTAAATTTTCTTCAGTAAAAAGTTAATTTGCTCACAACAGTAATACCCACCATTGTGTAGTTATCGTCTCCATAGCATCCACCGATATTAATGGCGATGCGCGGAACTTTAACGCTGGCAATCGCAGCCATCATTTTCGCCTTGTCTTTTAACGCAATTCCATCTGTTGAATAATAATTATATGAAATTTGGTATTTTTTGAGTAACAAGTGAATAAGAGTCCTAAAGGGCCAATGTGACTTACCTGTCAATTCCCCATCAATTTTTGCATCATCAGATGGAGTGGAATATTGCAGGAAAACTAACGGAATGTCGCGATAACCGCACATCCAAATGAAATGAGCGCCTTTAAGGGCATCGTGGGATGTCAGCGAACCGGAATTTGCTAAAATTCCAACTAAATTTCTAAAAATGTAGAAAATAGAAATTAATAGGAAGGTGCATAAAGCTGGGAAGGAAAGTAACCAATACAACTTCTATAATAGGTACCGTCCTAGCATTTTCCTCAATTAAACCCAAGTCTCCCCAATGCCAGGTACTACACATTACCACTGTGATCATTTCTATACTCTGGTCAAGTCTTTCTTCTCATGCTAAGGGGGGAATAACCTCTCTTAATTTGCTCAATTGTTATTTCTCTGAGCCACTTCCTCCTTTTTTAAATCCCCATCCGGTTGGAGGAATAGAAATTTCTCCACGAATCACAGCATCCCAGACTGAGAATAAAGGCTTGTCAAGATATAGTAGGAGTTTCGTTACATTAATGCTCAGTCAGTGTGTCTGTCTGTCATCAAATGTAAATCAAAACATGTTTATCATCATTCTGCCACCAGATATGAGATTAAATAATATTAAATAAGATAGAAGAAAAAATTTGGGAAATTTACCCTCCAATATGACCGAAACCAGTCGTTAAATTGCATCCGAATGTCTTCTTAAACTCTTGAAATCGACTAGAATCTAAAATCCTGGAAAGAATCTGAGGAATAAAAATCAAAGCAATGTCAGATTTCATTTTTCGACATTGCAGAATACAGCTGCGTCCAGAATTTAGATAACACAAAAAATAACCATATATATATCGCTTCTAGAAATGTCCGTCAGACCAACAAAGTTTTGGAGTTCTGCTTCTTGATAAAGTGGCGCCTCGTAATGTTGAGGAAACTGAACAGGTTCCAAATTTAGTGTTTCGACGATACTACGGCACATTTCATACGCTTCCACTTCTGTTTCCGCAAAGTGATCAGCACAACCACTTACTCTGAAAGGAAAATCTGAATTGAAACCACAGAATAGCAATCCTCCTGAACGTGTAATTACCACAAATGACATTTGCGGACACGACAGTAGGGTATATATTTTGCTATAGATTTAATTTTTGTACATAGACTTTGTATTTCATTACCGGCAATGTACATTTGCTCCTCCCAGATCATCGTCTGAAATTTCTTCCCCTGTGGCAGCTTTGACAAGAGGAGGTCCAGCCAAGTAAATGTAGCCAATCCCGTTGACCATGATGGTCTCTTGGGACATAGCAGGAACATAGGCTCCTCCCGCAGTGCAACTTCCACAAACCACGGTCACCTAAACAGTAAAAATGAGAAGAAAAATGAAAACTGTATATTTGAGGTTGATTGATTGGCGTTTTTAAGGAACCAGCTGCAACTAAGGCTGCATATATTTTGGGCCCCAACCCACAGGCAAGAAAGGATAGTTTTTTTAACAGCAGCTTTAACAAGATGTTGTATTGGCATTTGCCAGGTGAAACCTTCAAGTCCAATATCAGGACAAATGATCTTTGGAAATGAACCCAGGTCACTCTATTGCCGGGCAGTGGACATGGATGGTATGTTTCAAATACCAATGGCATCAAAAGGAGATATAGCTCCAATACTAGCCCAATGGGAAAACTGTAGAGAAAAACACCTACCTGAGGAAGCCCATCAGCTTGCATAACAGCCTGATTTCGAAAAATGCGGCCTCCATTAAAAAAAATCTCTTAAAAAGAAAACAGAAGCTCATATTTAAAAATGGACAAAAATTCTTAAATCCTCCGAAATTGGCCAAAAAATTTACCGGACTGCAAAGGTAAAAAGGCGCCTCCCGAATCTGTTAAATTAATGCATGGCAGCCTGTTGCGGCTTGCAATATCTTGCGTCCTCAGCTGCTTTTTCAATCCGATGGGATAAACGGTTCCTCCTTTAATAGTAGCATCGTTGGCCACAACAACGCAGTATTGACCACCCACCTTACCAATAACTACAAGAGCAAATCTAAATTTCAAAACATAAGGTGACAAAATTTACTTAAAATTAGGGGATTTTCATTATAGCCTCAATGAAGGAGCAAGATCTCTGCCTACGGAGGATATTTAAGTCTAGAGATAGAAAAAAATATTCACCATTTATTCCTCCAGCAGAAAGCACATCACCGTAGTCCATTCCAAAGCCAGCCAGAGAGCCAATGAAAAACGAGTCTGAATCTTCATCCAGTAATAATTTTAGTCGATCTCTCACAAGCATCTTCTTTTTGATTTTTGTGTGGCGATGAATGCTCTTAGGACCACCTTTTCAAGAAAGAAGAGTTACTGTGATAAATGCTATATGGAATTGGTTACACGCCACACTATATACTGGATTAGGCTACATCCTGGGGATAGAAAAAGTACAGCCACTATATACTTCGTTAAGCTTTTTAGGTGCAATTACCTGAAATTTGCCAAGAATTGCTCAGTGGCAGTACCTCAGGTAATGTAATCTTAAAGTGGAGGCGACACATAAGATTCACTTCATTATAGCAATCAATTATTGCAAATAAATATGTATTTAGTTAGGTCCTAACTGTCCCAACATTTGCCTGGACGGACTTCAGAATACCACAAAAATCAAAGTCCAGACTGCCGACCTTGGGATTGAACCCAGGTCATCCCACTGCCACTGATGGTATTACAGTTTTTCGGCAAGTTTATTTATGAGTCGTAGAGCTTTTGATGCTATGTGTTTTGAAAAGTTCAATGTACAAAATTACTCTTTTGCTAGCTTAAATGAAATTTTACGCTTCTTCTACTTATGTAACTGAGCCTTTAGTCTTTGCCAATTAGCATTGATCTATGGTTAGCATGGCATTCTACGGACTCAAATGCAGCTGTTTCTGGGGAGACAGCTTGCTGACACAAGTTCCCCCATCAACTGCTTGAACATGCACGTCTGCCACTAATCTATCCCAGCTGTGAAGATTGGATGGCTGTTTTATTGTATGTGCCGCAGGTTGGCAAATAACTATGCATTCCTAATCATGCTTACTATTTACTGACCTCCTACTTGAACCTGCTCCATTAACATTGAATAAACTGCATTTGCAGATTCATATTTGGCAACAGCCTCTTGGTGACGCACTGATCCCGACTCAAATTTTCCATTTAACTCCTAAAAGAAAGAAAAGACATCTTCATTCATTGCAAGGTTCAATAGATTGGTTTTTTCATAGTTTTCATGTCTATGATTTACTTTGAAAGCTGTGGAGGTTTGCTTCCTGATTTGCACATTAGAAAATTTGGTGAAGATCATCAAAGGTGAAAGACGGGAGACCAAAGTACACGAGTTTAAATGGCTCAGCATTTTAACTTATATAGCTCAAAACAAAAGGAAATTCTTCACTTGTAGCGATTCTGTCACGTCCAAAATCCTGTTATGCATTCAAATTTTGCTTGACATGTCTTGAAACTTGAATTTTCAAAGAAAATTAAACTTTTTCCAGATCAAAACACGCCAACGAACCAACTCACGAAAACTAGAAATGTCGAGAGAAATGTTTCCAGTGTGACCAGCGCCACATAGTGCTAGCATTGTGCAACTCTACAGTGGGCCAATCTCGAATCCATTACAGTATGCATTTATTTGAAAACTTGAATTGCCGGCCATTCAGGATTTTTAGTCAGCATTAGAACTCAGAAATGCCCTTCTACTGTTGTTATGAGATTTCTTGTAAAATTTCCAATCGTGAACAAAATCCCATTCCCATGCTAAATTTTTAACATTATACACCCATGCAATCATGCCCAATGTAAATTCTGGTTTGTACTTTTCAAGAAGTAGCTGAACTCAAAAAACAAAACAATTAATCAAAAAATTCTTTTTGGATATCATTACTTATATGCTTTTCTACAGTCCATTCCATATTGAGATGGCCAGCACGTGAGAGAAATGGAACAAAAAATTCAAGCAGCAGTAAATCAGATTCCATAAGTGCCCGTGCATCAGAAAAAGGAATTTGACCAGTCCATGCATGTGCCAGTTTGAATGCTGGCCGTCTGAATGTGACATGGACTGTAGTACCTCACCTTAATTTTTTTCATTTCTTAAATTTTTTTCATATTATAAATCCTGCAAGTTTTCGTCCCCATTTGCGAAAGTTTACAGAAGCACACAAGCTAAAATTGAAGTGCAAGCTAATTCTTATTTTTCTACAAATTAAAAGTAAGTATAAAATCTAAACTGTTAGCCATAATTATTGTTATACTTCGTGAATATTAATAAATA
>JAQFXX010000019.1:0-15044 GCA_034693985.1 Nemasoma varicorne
GCGAAGGCGTACATACAGTCTGTTCCAGGGGAACTGTGCACAGAAGAGTCAATGCAAACCAATGCTAAGTCAATGGCATACAAACTACATTGACTCGTTAGTGCACAGTTCCCTTGGAACAGACCGTAGAGGGTTACACCAGAAATGCACTATCACTGTGCATGACTATGCACACAATGTCATCATTTTGCAATAGTTGTAAATAACATGACAACCAAACACTGCAATACAAATATACAAATTATAATGAATGTACACCAGCCATAATTATTATACATATTCAAACAAACATGGATAATTTAGATATAGCTGTGGCTTGAGGACACAACTACCATTAATTGTTACCACAGACCAGTCTATTTTCAGAAATTGTAAAATGGCTGTAATATAAATCAGTATATAATCATTTACAGATAATAGATTTACTATTTAGCACCAAGTTCCATATGCAAAACAGTAAATTTGTTTTCACAATCCTAGATGCTTGAATTATTAAAGAATTTTACAAAACAGAGTGTTTAACTTGTTTACTGTAGTTGAGTAACCTGCTCCATTTCTAAGCCAGTGTGCATATATTTAATTTAATTCTTACACAAATTAAAACAAAGTATGGGAAAATCATGGGCTTACTGCTTCTCTACCATATTTTGTTACAGTGTGGGCCTATATAGATTTATTGTATGAAAATTGTATTTTAAGTATAACATAATGTAATGTAACAATTTGGGCACAGACTTTTTAAAGTTGAACTTACCACTTTATGTCCCTGCTTAGCAAAAATAAACTCATATCATATGGGTTTTTTTAATATCTCTGTGCATCCTATTTTTTAAACCGTTCTAAAAAAAAGGCATTTTTAGAAATCTGCCTCATTTTATAATTGGACATCAAGATGGCTGCCTGAGATTAACAATAAAAAGTCTGGATTGAACGGCTTGTTGTAAAAATGTCTGGGCAGTTTTTGGATTTAGTTAATATCCTGAGTTACAGCCATCATTGATTGAGCCCATTTTGATTGGTTTTCACTTGAGTGGTAGGCTCAAGGCATGTTTGCCATTGCCTGCAAAATGTCCTCTTGTTGAAAAAAGATCAACCTTTGCAAGTGGTTTTTAGTGTAAACTGGAGGACAGAGTAGACAGAGCAAATGAGCAATTACTTCAAACATCATGGCCTGTTTTAATGTTGACACAAAAGTTAGATGTATGTCATTTATGGTTACAGCGCCTTAGATCTCACATATTGTGCCTTGGAGCCACGAACACAAAAGTATACAACAGATCTGGAGGGAAAACCTAACCTGAGCTAAGTGAAAGGAGTTTTCATAGAAAACCTGAGGGTCAGCACACCCAGAAAAAAAACAATAAAGAACCTCAAGATGTGTTTTGTAATATGAAGGACATTGCCAAATGAGAACTTTCTTTTTTCTTCCAATGGCGGATTGCCATAGTGCTATTGGAATCTTGGTAGGAAAGCTCCTAATAAAGGCCTCTATTATTTGTTGCATGCCGTTACATTCATTATCTCACTCTGAGGTTGTTGTTTGAGTTTATTGAACATTGACTAGCTCAGTTTAGCTCAGTTTAGAAGCCGGATTTTATCCCATCCTTGCATTCGGCGAGGTTTTGTTGGATTAAAGTGCATGGAGTTTCTCTCTGAAGTTGGGAATAATAAAATCCAGGTAAAAACACAAATCGTAATCCATAAAACTTTTTTACTAAAAAGTACTTACAGTCAAAAGGGGGCATCTCAATAAAAATTGCCTTATGGGAATAAGAAAAATAAAAATATAATAAAAAAATTATTCACACGTACTTTCCAAATGAAAATTTATCAGATTGTTCTAATATTAAATCAATATACTGCATTTGGTTTAATATTGGTACATTGGCATTTGTGATATTTCTACATTGACATGTGCAATATTGGTACATTGATATATTGTAATATTATAATAGCTACTTTTTTAATTAACATTGCCAATCATCAATTCTCAAAAATTTAAATCAAAATTTTTGTATTTTTTTCCATTTCTCAAAATAAATCCCATGCATGCAACATTTCCATATTTCTGTTTCAGCTTTCTGAATTATTCATTTAATTTCATCTACATCAGCCAAAAGTTTACTAACTGCAATTATGTAACGAGAGGCTTGAATTCACTTTTCCCAATTAACAATTACGATAAAGTCGAATACAATTGAACAGAGACTAAGGTATTGTTCGGCTCTGAATAATTAAGGGCTTTCAAATGGAAATAGCTGACACATGTTCTTACATTTTTGCATTGCCACGCTTTGCACTGGGAACCATGTACTAATTGCACATTTGTATTGGAAACAAAGGATGCACTGCATGTCTAAAATGATATTATTGATTTTTCTGACTTTTTAAGGTAAGGATACATATTTCATATTCAGCATTAGAAAGGGTATTTGAAGTTTTGCTTAACTAAGAAATATGACCCTGTAGAGAAGTGATTATTGAATGAATGGGCAAAGTACTGCACTAGAATGACTTCCAGATGCCATATTTCAATTAAAGTTTAGTGCTTTGTTTTTGAAATTGCTAATTATGATCAAGGCATCTAGAATGTCAGCAGAAAATAAAAAAAAAGTTTAAAATGTAAAAGAAATTAAAACTTTATATATAAGAAGTATGAAAGACCAAAACTAGTATCAGCGTTTAAATATTTAGAAAAAAAATACAATTATTCAGAGAAAATATGGGAATTTATTTTTCTGAAAGCAAATCCAAGCACATACTTTGATAGATATTAACTTTATCAAAGAAGTTAAAAAAACATCCCCCTTTTAAAAAAATTCTATAAACAGATAAGTGAAAATGTCCTTTGGGGTAAAAGCCTTTAATCGACCAAGGCAGAACTCAAGCTGCTCAAAACAAAATTAAACAGTAAATTAAACGATTCTACAAGAACAAGTTGAAATCATGCAGGTAAGGTGAGGACTAATGATATGTGTGCAGATTTGACATATATTGTTTTGAATAGTCTATACCTCTATGAGAATATATAACAAAACTGCTACTACAATATGAATTGTTTTATATTTTTTCTTCTCTTTTCCATTTACACTGAGTAATTTCTGTTGCCTACTTGAGATCTTGTCTAGTTAAAATGATTGCAGTGAAGCAAAATCTAAAAACTGTCCTTGATCATGCTGATAGAAAAGCTAAATTAGTACAAAACTCATACAAATACCCCCCCCCCCCCTCCCCCCCTCCCCGACTCATTCAGTAGAATATGGATCAAATACTAGAGAGACCAAATTGGCAATACTACGAATCAAATCATAGGATGCAGTCCGGATTTTGTATCTTGCAGCAATTTCATTGTGAATTTCCCACAGGGAAACTATCTACCACTAACAGCTTTTGTGTGAAACTTTGCCTAGGAATTAAAGGGCAAGATGATAAAAGAAAAAGACTTCATGTAAAATTGATCCACAATTTTGATTGAATAACTGAATGGTACATGAATGAAAGTATTGCAAATAGAATATTTAATAATAGGCCCTACTTATCTGGCGCCAAAGAATGCCCAGCTAATTGGGAGTAACCTCCCATGCTATTAACTACTTTATAAATCATTGTTATAGTGAATTACTAACAAATTTAAACTATATTGACAAAGACTACTCTGTAATAGCATGCAAAAAGAAGGACCAATAGTAAGCATTCGTCTTGGCTCAGAGCAGTCAGGGGTTTTTATGAACTTGCCTACGTCTACTGTGATTATTAAGAATGTAAATGTTTGAAACAATTAGTACTAAAACTCTCACTAAATTACGTAGCATTTCAGATACGCTAGCAGAATCTGGTGATTGCCCAGACAAATCTGGCAGTCCTGAGCAGCATAATATCGAAATTCTGAGCCAGGTCCATTATGAAATGGTTCCAAATCAGTATACACATTGATCCAAAGGAGGCGCCGGACCAATGTATAATAACTCATCTGCATGCTTAACTTTGGAGGACAATATTTAAAAAGAGTTTTCTGTACAAATCGAAGGCTGTTTTGCCACTATCCATTATCTTTGTTAAGTGAGTGTTTCAATAATACAATAAAGATAACTTAATTGTGAGCAGGAAACCCATAGCTAAATACTTCATTGAAAATACAACATTTAACTGGACCTCACCCAGGACATACTTTGAAGTTCATGCCATAGGAAAAACAGCCACCTCAATATGACCACCCCAATAGAGATCAGTGGTCAGTCTTGGGGAACTTAATGCAGGAAATTGCACTGGCCAGGAAGTTAGAAAAACCATGATTTTTAAATATTATAACCATTTATTAAACCATTAAATTTACCATTAAATTTATAACCATGATTATTAAATATTCGTTTTTCTAATACTTTTACTCTCACTATTAAATTTTTCAATAAAAACTGTGACATGCAACTTGACCTTTAATTTCTCCAATTATAAATTTTTAAAAGAACAGAGAATATTTTTTGACAAATGTTAATGGTAATTTAGAAAAAATCTCAAAAAGTTTCGATTCTTTTTTACTCCATTCCAAAATGCAGTATTCAACATTAAGCAAAATGGAAAAGCCGAGTATGATATTGGTAATGACATCTTTGCAGACAGACTCCCCTAAACATATTTAAAAATAATAATAGTGACATCCAACCCGTTTCTTTCAGTCTCGACTTCCGCCTACAAATATCACGGGGTCGCTGTTTTTACTCACCAGCTTTGTTAGAAAGCCATCAAATTTGCTACTATTTGCGAGGCTTTTTATTGCCAAAGAAAAGAGCCGGTGTTTTGTATTTTTTGTTTTGTCCCTTTGCCAATTTCAATAAAAGTTTCTGACGCGTGATGAAGTTAAAATGGCACTGATGCACCGACAAACACATTTTCTCACAGGATGACCTTATTTATGGTGTTCATGGTGAAATGGGCGATGTTTATAAATTGTGATGATTTTTTGAACCTCATACTAACAAAAAGAAAGGCCAATCTTGCTTTTCTAAAAGAATTAAATTTAAACTTTACACAATGAAAATATTGGAGTAAACAACTCGTGTTTTTATCATTATCAATCCCACATCAATGTAGTTAGAATCAATGTTAATCTTGCAGCAGGAAATCACTGGCAAAGATTTGCTAAAGCTCAAATCATTTATTGCCAAAATGATAATGTTTTGGAAGGAATATTTTAATACACCAAAAACAGATATTAATAATGCTCGTGTTCCAAAGTTATAGCACGAACAGGTAAACAGCCGGAAAGGGTGCTCCCTCTTGAGAAAAGGTGCCACAATAATCCATTTTAAAACATGGCAATACTTTATCGATACCCCAAAAAGAGATAGCCAAAAAATGCTTTCCAATGTTAGAATGCACACAATTACAATCTCCCAACAACTGCAACCAGCAGAGATTGTGATGGTTGCAGGAGTATATATAGTGTTTAATGGGTGAAAAAGTAAAAAATGGAAAAAACAATAAATTTTGTTGGATGAGTGAGATTGCAGGCACACCAAGATGGCACTATAGTTCCAATTGGTATCAAGTTAGGGCACATGAAACCGTGCTGAGGATCAATACAGAAGAATAGGACATTGCCATATTGCAACTTTTTCATTGTTCTAAGCCTGATTGTTTTAAGTCCTCAAGATATACATATATGCATAGTCAAACCCACAAATCAGCAATGACTATTTCCATACCACAACATTTTTCCTTACAAAAATCTTACGTAAGTACCGCCTAAGCCTTCTGGAGTTACAACTTCTGACTTCAGGAGTACACCCAATTAAGGTATGCCCTTCAGTGACGGGGTGATTTTGAAATCAGGTCACATAAGTAATAGCTTTGTGATTTCGAAAATAGGTCACACTAGCAGAGCCTTAGGGTGATATAATACAAGCAGCCAGATGGTGACTAAATGTAGGTTACACCTGCAGTGTCTAGGGCAGTATAACTACCAAATCAGGTCACATAATGAGCTATCCCATGGCTTTGTGATTTTGAAAATAAAGGATGTCAGCACCTTCTAAGTTCACATGATGCAGCAGATGTGTTTACACAGTGCACAATGACTTTCAAAGGAGTTTCAGCATTGCTCTAGCGTTGCGCTTGCACTCATACACGGGTGAGGAAAAAATCCGGGCGATTTTTCAAATGGCACTTTAGCGCCAGGCCGTTTTTCAGATGGTCTTTCAGGTTTTAGTTGTCTGGTGGGCCACGACGTCACATCCGCTTTCGCTTGCATGCACCCCAGGGCCCAGACGAAATGCAAGAGCAGCAGAAGGTTGTCGATGTGCAACGCGAAAAACATTTAAACGCGTTGACACGCAAGCTCACAGGATGCTTCCGTCAACACAGCAACGCAACGCAACGGTGCATAGCTGAAATCCCATAATAGGTCACCTCAGGATGATTACAAAAACAGCCAGATGGTCACTGATGTAGGTCACACCTGCAGTGCCTAAGGCAGTAACTACCAAATCAGGTCACATAAGCAATGGCTTTGTGATTTGAAAATAGGTCACACAAGCCAAACCTTTGGATGATTATAAAAACAGCCAGATGGTGACTGAGAGTAGGTCACACCTGCAGTACCTAAGGCAGTAACTACCACTGTGTGATTTTAGGAATGAGTCATATCTGGTTTTCATAAAGGATGATTTTTAAAGCAGGTCAAACCATCAATGCCTCCATGATTTTGAAAGTAAGAAAGACATCAGACCTGCCTTAGTGATTTCAAAAACCTTAGAGCAATATTTAGAGAGGTCACACTGATACAGCTTTAGCATGATTTAGAAGATGTTTTTACATTGGATGACCACTTATATGAATTCAACTCTTATTGACAGTGTACCCATTTTATTAAGCGAGGAAATATAATATCGCTTTGGCTGACTGTTACAATTACCAGGCATTTGTGTCGGGTGGCAAAAGAGAACCACAAAAGCCTTAATTGAAGTGCTGCTTATAATGCAAGAAATTATATCGGGTATCCTGGTTGGGAATTCATAAAGGGCAGTTTCCACTTTTGACGAGCCTATTGATGAATTTTAGACAAAATTAACTGAAAATGGATGGTGTCCGATCAACTTGTTGGATGGCTATCACATACCCATATACTGCTCATTTGAAAGAAAAGCAGAATTTTTATAAGCAAAAGTCAGTTTCTATATGAAGAGAGTTTACCTGAATTTGTGTCTGCAAATTTCCCTCACACAAACATTTTTTCAAACACTGCACATATGAGTGTAGCCTTTGAAAGGATTTAATTGAAAAAAGTATTATACTTAATTATTTTAAATAATATCATGTAATAAGCTGTGTGTGTAAGGATAAGAAGTGACAAGCCTCACTTGGATACGGTTTTAACATTTCAAATGCCTTTGAAATAAGAAAGTTCAAATTCCGCATGCTGTTTTATCCCACACAGATATAAATTTGCCCAGTATTTATTCCTTAATGTGGTGTTTCACTTGTTTAACAATTTATGCAGAATGTTTCAATACCTAATTGTTTTCTAGGAATAGAAATCCGTGATAAACATACGTGACTGGGCAAATTGAGAGCAATGGTGAGTGATGCCTAGTCATCAGATATACGTTGCAATAATTCAATTGAGGCTGCAATGAATGCCGCAGCACATAATCAAAAAGTTGGAAAAACAAATTTGCAATGCAGTAGGGTGATGTCTATGGCACACCAGGGTTTCCAATGCCATTCAACGAACTTGAAAAAATACTTACTCTACATAAAAAATTCTTAGTAAAAATTGTCAAAGGTGGATATTTTTTGCCATAGATAAGTCTCAAGACATATTGGCAAAGCAACCAAGATTTAAATTGTTTTCAAAGCACTGTGTCTGCTGTTACGCAGCATTTTGTTTGCATTGTGTACATTCATTTTCTAGATTTAAAATCCTTGTTTAAGAGTTGATTTGTTATTGTTTTTATCACCCAGCAGGGATGTTTGATTTTTGAGGGGCTGAATAGCATGCAAGTATTAGGTTATGTGACCATACCTGCCAGAGACCTAGCTGTCACCACCTCTTAAAGGGGGTTTGGTGCGGTGCTTAATTGAGAAAGAAATCTAACTATAATCTGCAAAATTATTTTTCGTTTTAATAACCAGTGTGGTAAGTTTGTTAATAGGTATCTTTTATTGTCCCAGCAACTAAGGCTATATTTTAGGTGCCAACCCATAGAACTTTAGACTATAACAGTGTATAATTAATACCCATGCATTTGAACAAATCTGCATGCATCTCGGGCATGGAGAACATTCTCTGACAAAGTACAGACTTAATTGATTTTTAAAAGCCATGGAAAGAACTGGGCAGAGTTTCTTGATTCAAAAACATATGTAATATGGAAGATAATGAAATCTGGGTGGCAACTGCGACGAACAAGAGACCTCATGTATTATATAAAGATCAACGGCAGCACTAACGTTAGGCCATATACAAAACGATATTGGATTCATCCCACTTTTACGTGCCATCATAACTGATATTACAATTTTTATAACTGCACTTTATGGACCACTTCTTGGAAATTGATTTAAAGCACACTTATTCTGGCTGGAGAAGAAAACAAGAAAGATTGTGGGTTGAAATTGATTTGTGATTCCTTCACTCACACATGCTGTGATTTGCTAATCAGCACTGATGGATTGATTACATCTCTGATAGAAACTGACATGTAAGGGTAGTCTGATATTGCCGAAGAATCCCTTTTATTTTTGTCCTAATTTCTTGCTTTACTCTAAATCTCCGAAATGGAACATAACCACCATCAATGCCAAGACTATCTTGGTTTTGGCAGCTGCTTGAAATTCCTAACCTATATCAATAGAGACAATAGACGAATTTGCTGCAGACAAATTTTATAGAAATAAAATTTAAATTTCACGGAAACCTTCTTGGATAGGAGATAAAGGTTGGATGGTTCCAGTCTATACCCCAGAAAAAGGAAAGAAAATTTGAGGAGATTAGGCAACTCAAATTAAATCCATCCAGACTAAATAACACTCATTATATAAGAACATTAAAGAATTACTCCAAAACATCAAGGAACATCCCTCAACAGTTCCTAAGGACTTTACAATTTCATTCCATATATATGACATACTAGAACATTCCAAAACATAGGCGGACATTCTGTAACGTTATGGAACATTTTGGAACACTTTTGTGTACTCACTGTGTGTACTCACTGTAGTAAACAATAGGATAACTTCAACATTTATTATTACGGGAACTCTAGGGGATCTACAACTTTGGCTGCCAAATAGCCTAAAGCCTGCCTGGAGTGAAAAGGATAACTATGACAAGCGATGACAAGAGCTATGCAAAGTTTGGCACTGGAAGGTACTCAGTTCAATCCGCGGCACCTTTTTCAGTCATTATTTACTGTTTAGTTTATCCCCAGTCATATAATGGGCAAACAGCAGTATTTAAGTAGTTATTAATATATTTAATATTTAGTTGAAAGAATTTGTGCCTCTGGCTTGAATGAAGAAATGCAAAGTTTGTTCGGTTTGTTAATAATTTAAATATTTGAGTTTTTTTGTCATTTCTGACATGTTTTGCTTTTTTGTTATATTTTGTAGAGGTATCCTATCACTGTTGTACACTTGTTATTTTCTTGTTGATCATTTTTTAGTAGGGTTGATATTGACTTCTGAATATTGTAGGGAGAAGGGAAACATTCTTTGTAGAGATTTGGAAGAAAATAATGAGACCTGGTATTGTTTGGCGATCATGCATGGTTTATCGTTTCCAAGTTCAATAGAATGACTACTGTACATAACCATCAATGCAATTTGAGAAAGAGAAATGACAACCAATGCTAGACAACTAGTTTTTTTCTATTTAAATTTGAGTTTTGATAACAAAATAACAACAAAAACAGATTTCCAAAGTTGATGCCGTGACGCCAAGTTTCTATTTGAGTATATCTCCTTAAGATATTGTAAAATAATAGGTTTTAAAGTGCTTGTGAAAACAATTTAAATCCCATGTAATTTTTTTCATTTTTACAAGAGGTTAAACTTAATGTTTACTTTGTACTTCTGTAGTTTCTGATGTCTTTATAATAAAAAACTTGTATACCCAACAATTTACAAATTTTATTGATGAAAGAAAGCTATGAATGATTCTGATCGTGAAAATGTTGGTGGATTGTTCTCTTTTGGACCAAGAAAGCCTATTCAGTCTTAGAGAGGGGAGAGCTTACATAATGTTAAGTCTAGGAAAATAAGAGGTGGTGCAGAGATGACATTTTCCATACAACATTCATGCTAATAAATGCCAGTAAGCTTTATTGAATTATTGAAAAAAAGATGATTCTGACAACAGTAATGTTGAGATGAGTGTAATTTAAATTAAGTCTTATTTCCTTAAGATGATGTAAAATATTGTATGTATAATAGCGAAACATTAACATCAGGAACCGTAAAAGAGGCCCAAAAGGTTTGAGGTCTCACACTCTGCAATACTGTAATTCCCACATAAACCTTAATTTCTAAATCTCATAATCCTTTTGATATTTACCATTGGAGAAGTCCGTCGTTGTTGTTATTGGATGAAGAAGGAGAAGAAAAAGAGAAAAAAATCGACAAGCGATCTCCCTTTCCAATTCCTCTTGTAATACACAAGTAATTGGGCTGTGCTTTCCTTCCTATTACCTTTAGGGTTACATCCATTAAATCCTTAGTAAAGCTTCTAGTAAACCCAGGTGACCATTAACAGAAAGGACTGAATGGCTTTTGTTAAGTGCATCGAGTTGGAAGCTCTGGTAATGAGAAAATGGAAAAGCTGGAAACCTATATATGTGAGGCACACATCTGATAGCCAAGTACAACTGATAGCCACATGTGAACATCTATTAGCGGTGATGGCAGTGAGATTTGAATGGTCAGACTATAAATAGAATATGTTTGTAAGGGTAGGCATATCTTCTTAGATGTATTATTAATTCTGATAGCAATTACCATGGACAGTGCAATCCTTTGTAAAAAGAAGTAAATAAATTACTAACCCTTATCTGCTGAAAGTTAATTGGTGAATCGATACCAAATGACTGAAATGGGCATCTCAATTTTAGAGTGGTGCCATGATAGTCTTATAAATGGTCAAGTCTACCATATGGATTTTGATGGAAACGAAAGTCCATAATACATTAAGAAGTCCCCAAAAAACTTTATTCTGGAATGATCACTAAGCTAGGGGAAAGGGTGCACACTTTGTGGAGTTTGAATCTCTCGTAACACTGGTAATCAAGGGTATACATAAGGACGACCTCCATTGCTTTGGAATAGAGTATAAGTTTCCATTTTAAGATTATTTCATTATTTTCTATAAATATGCAAATTTCTCAACATAGATGATACTACCATATGGCATTTACTTGCTGACCGAGGGGGAGTTGAACTCAATAAAGGCATTGAAATGTTAAAAACGTTATTCAGGCTAGATTTTTCAACAGGAAAACTTAGTGGACTATTTTTAGATGCATCTGCATGTGGGACATCTCAATGTAATGATTGTAAATCTTATTGATTGCTAAAGTAATATCTCATCTTCAATGAGATTTGCGTTTGTCCGCTTTAAAAATGTATAATTTGATTATTTATAGAGACATATTTGTTTTTATAATTATTTTAAATAAACCCCAACTATACAAATTTAATTTTTGGTAAGTATATTAAGAAGATACACTGTGTACCATCAATTAAATTTTTAAATACATCTGTCTGTAGATATATAGTAAAATAAATTTATTTTTACTCTTTTACTATTTTCCGTAGCTAAAAAATAAAAGAATAATTAATTAGAGGTCGCTCACCACACTATAGAAAAACCTCGACTTTATATTATAGTGACTGATAAATATATAGTTTTCGGCAATGCATTTAGACCTTAAACCTACCAATTTTTTTTTTAAAAAAAAAATACTGGAAATAAATTAAGCCTCTGCAACATTTTCTCCCCAAAGGCACGCAATAAGTGGTATAGGTGAGTGTCAAAAACACACATAAAAAGGAACCGTTATATACATAGGTAAACAAGTTATGTCTGTAATTGATATCAGAGAAAAATAAATGCAGCTTTAATTACAGCTTAATTAAGGGTTGTGAATGATTAATGCAAAGTTAAACATATGCTTAATTGCCAATGTCTTCCGGCTTCTAGAGCAATGATGAAAAATTTACCAGTGCTGAGTTACAACATTGAAAAAAATTTATTGGCAAAATTCTAAACTAAAATGTATATCTTTTTTAAAGTAAAAAGGAAAATTTCCTCTATCATGCACTTATGATCAATCTTATTAAGCTTTTTCAGCCATTCAGGAATTCACATGACAGAGCGCTCAGTAAGCATGCAGGACCTTTAGCTCGTCCTCTTGCCAGAAATCTAAATTGACAGAAATTCCTAAAATTTACTTAAATTCCACTCAGTTCCATGATAATACGCTGATTGTTGGGCGCTGATATGATTAAGATAAGAAAGCAAATATTTTCAAAAATATTGTCTCTAAGGGCCACTTACCCTTAAAACAATATTTTTGGAAATAACTAACGTAAGATAACTATAGACAAATGCAATCAAAATTTATGCTTTCAGAGAAAATTTGCTTGCAATTACATTTTCCTAGTAACCTGCCAGGTGAAGGTATCGAGAAGTTGCCAGGGAATTGTAATACCAGCCCTTAGCCAAACACTGTTTACTGGCTAAAGCAGGAACTTATTTAAAAATAATCTCAATAATCGGTCTCACATATAGGTCTACCACAGTTTAAAAAACTTTCTAAAATAAAACTTTGCTATGATTACTTCAGGATTTCTAAAAAGCAAGACCTATTCGAGCTAGACCATATAGCTTTTCTTTGCCAACATTTTGTTTTATCGTATATGACAGTATTCCCTCTTAAAAATAAATCACAATAAATGTACCACAAAAAACACAGCCTTTCCAGCATAAGTGCCAGTATCCGAAATTGGAGGAAGGGCCTTTAAGAAATCTTGATCTGAAATAAATCCTTATTTCATGTCCTTCGGAGTTTATGGAGTTATCCCAACTTTTTCCGTTTATGAAGATTGGGGTGAATATTTGGATCAAACTCCATATAAGAAATTAAGACATAGGCCAAAAGGTGATCAATATCTTAAGACAAAGAGTAAAATCTGCATATTATTAAAAAAATCAAATCCTTCTTCCAAGCGTTAAGTTCTCTCATTAACTAATGAGTTGCATGAGATGAGATATCACATCATAAATGCTCATGTTTATACCTTTTTATTATTATTCCATATCGCAGAAGACTAGATAGAAAAGCTGCTTATTACTACTTCCAATTAGACATATCTGAAAATTTTTTTGCTTAATTTTTTGTTGGCATAAACTCAACAGTAGAAGATATATATCTAGGCAAAAAAAATAAATTACTTATGACAATTTGTTAGCAAATTAATGAAGCCAACTAAATGATTTTTATAAACTTTTATATGGATCTATGGAAGTAATCACCAAGATCAAATTAGAGATTGTTTACACTATCTTCACACAGCACCCACAAATGTAGACAATCTTATGTCATAAAGTTTGCACCAATCCATACTACATGAAGGCTGATTACAGTTATTAAGCTAGAAAAATCTGACACACCCACATACACCATCAATCTAGCTTTAAGCAAAATCTCTGTAATCAGGTTGGAAATGCCAAAAATAGAAACTTTTCCGCAAATTACATTTGGTCTTATTAGTGCTCATTATTCTATACATGCAGGAGTGCTCATTGGTAATTCATTGAGAAAATAGATTCATTTCAGTTTTGAAGTTCATACATTCAAATAACCAACCAGAATTAATCCAAAAGTCCCAATTTAACCCACATATACAAAATGAGAAATTTCTTTAGACTATTTTTTTGATTTTACCATCAAATATATACAAATCTGGTTCTTGATGGGAATATTATGAAAGAATGCCAACATTTATATTTTCAAATATATCTGTATATATAGATATTGTAACATAAGCAGTTTTTACTTGTGCATTTGATTTGCTCAATCAAATGCAATCGACCCATATGTGAATATTTAACAATGCACAATATAGCATTCTTCATAACTTTGATTACCTTGCCAAATTAATAAGGACCCCAACAAGGCAAACCTCATGTTGGTTTAGACACATAGCACACCCATCTATATAACTATACATGCTCTCAGCAATAAAAGTAATTGTCATAGTTGTAACAGTAATTCGAAAAGAAATTTTATTGATTTTCCTTATGAATTTATTTCCAAAAAAAGTGAAATGGAATAATTTCTCGTGATGCTCATGCATTTTTATTGGAAATAAATTTCCTTTTTTCTTTGTCCTGCAAATATATGAATACATAAGATTTGTTCGTTTTTGTTACACCCACGGAGTACACTGGTGTAGCACTAATCTCCACCCTCTCTTAGCAGGTGTAAATGATCTGTTCATTTTTTCTACCTTACACCCATCCAACCTGGTGTAAGTACTATACCTTCCAGTTTGCACCGGCCTACTACGCCAAAATACACTCCTTGCACTTAGGTGTAACAAAAACAAACTTATTGTTGAAGAATACAACTATTTCAATTTATTTTCAATTCAGTACCCCACCGCCAGAAAGCAAATGACAAATGGTAAGGAGGCAAGTGCCTGTGATCAGGAGGAAACTCCCTTGTCAGTAGTGACTTTAAACATCATCATTAAATTGAATTCCCAGCTGTAGATTTTAACAGCTAGGAAAAGTATTCCATCATCTAATAGAATACAAACAGACTAATAGCAAGCATTTGTTTTAGCTTGGTGATCAGTCAGGGGGTTAGAATCTACATGCCTACTATATTTGATTACTATGAATTAAAATATAAAAAAATGAAATTAGCATTCGTTGGTAAATTAAATATGTCAAACAATCCGGAGCATAATTTTGCCCTTAATTAGCTTAATGAACTTCACTCTAAATTGCATGTGTAGCATTTCAGATATACACTTGCAGTATG
>JAQFXX010000020.1:0-14702 GCA_034693985.1 Nemasoma varicorne
CGCATTTTCCCTAAATTATAATCTGCATTTTCACATTATTTTTTTAGAGCAGACCACGCCTCGATTTTTAACTCTATTGCCACGAGAAAGACTCCACCAACATCTGGAGGAACTGAAGGCGCTAACCATACGGCGATTGAATGTGGAAAATGAATACGTGCTAGAAAGGATTAGGTGGGAATCTGGGCTAACACCTTTTTATGCAGAAATATGCGGTGGACAAATTGAAAATGAAACTGAATAATGATTTCTTTTAGGAAATTTGAAAATGAACAAATGTCAACGTTTAACCAGCTTCAAATCCAGTCGCAGCTTGATCAGAATGTCTTAGCTCAGTAAGTATTAATTCCAAAAACTTTGTTTTGAGTAGTGATAGGAAAATCATATTTCAGGCTTAATAAATAGTGAAATGAAAATCATCAATTTTTTTAAAATAAGTCTACTAATTAAAAGAATTTCGAAGTGGGAAGAATAAGCCACTTCGACATGTATGGCAAGATAGGGAAAACGAGGACAATGTAAAAGTTTAAGAGTAGATTAGTCAAACAGTTTGGGATAATTGAGACTAGGGCAATTTCATTTCTATAGGGTGTTGATGAACCACTATGCACTAAGTGTCAACGAAACAGACAACGACCACCAGCCCTTCAACAAACAGCCGGATATTGAAACGAAAGACACGGTGACTTAAGATTATGATTTGTCTAAGATAGGTCTGCGTCTTTCGATTCCATACTTTAATAGCTATTCAATTTTACCTTTATAAAGTCGGTCCGATCCGTCGCTATTTCAACGAGCGGAACTCGCAAAGTAGCCAGGAGTCCTTATCTCGATCCGTCAAAAAAATCATCCTCGCCAGCTACAACTGGATTGCCGCCCAGCGATGACAACAGTTAGCATTTCAAAGCTCGAAGAATAATAATAATCCTATTCTCCTCTTGCTAATACAGGTTCATTTTCACATAGTTTTCATCATGGACGATGAAAATGAAAGAGAAGACGAGATGGAAGCGGAAACCGAAAATAATAATGTGCGGGAAGAAAGCGAAGCGGAAGATGGTCCATCCGATGACGAAGCTTTCGAGGCACAATCAGAATCCCTCAAACTTTTCGCTACGTCGGTACCAATCTCGATGCCAGGAAATTGGCAGTCTTCCAACCAAACCCAAAAACAAGATATCTCGGGGGTACGGAACATTCAGCAGGTTTTTCATTTCTTCACGAGAGATCAGAATTCTAAACTAGCTTTTACCTCGGTTAATACTCATCTTTTAGGCCAAGGAGCGTGGTCGAGTGGATGACCCGCACTGGATTGCAGCTAGCATTCAGGCATTGGCGATGAGCGTGCGTGGAAATGACGGCACCGAAATGTTCGGTGCCCGACCAAGACCTCGGCTTAACACGTTAGATTAAGCGTATAACGATAACTGCACTACCGGCATTAAAGCTACTAAATACCTAGAAAAGTTGAGAGAAACCAAAATCTGTAAATCGAGAACAATAAAGGTTTCATTTAATCCTAATCCATAAAGAAGGGTTGACCGTTCTTTTCCCTCCGCCGAGTCAGCACTTCACAGCCAATATCCGTCACTAAAAACGTATGTTCAAATTGGGCAGACCGTTTTCCATCTTGCGTGACTGCTGTCCAGTTATCCGGCCAGATCTCATCCCGCCAGGTACCTAAGTTGGATTTAAAGACATCGATAAATAATGGTAGGATGTGGAACATCGATATTATGTTAGTAATTGCGGATTTTACCTTCGGATATCATTGGTTCAATTGTAAACGTATTTCCTAAATATTAAAATACAAACCCAATTAATAAAAAAATGCGTCCTTAATCGTGAATGAATAAATTTGGTGAAACTGTATCTTACCTGGTTTCATTATTCCGACAGCTTTGTTCTCTACAGAAAAAAAAATACACCCAATTGTTCTAGAGCATATTTGAGTTGACAGAAATGGGCACGAGAGAGTAAAGTAAAGCTTTGCTTACTAGCATAATGAGGAATACTCGGGGCGGTGTGAAACAATTGGTGAATTCCGTGACCGCAATAACTCCGCACGACGGAGAAGCCATGAGCCTGGGCATGTTTTTGAATAATGCTGCCCACATCACGATATTTGGTGCCAGGTTTAACTATAGCGTATAAATTAAAACGTTGTTTGAGGACTTTGCCAATCGGTCAAGAGTAGAGCTATTCTATTGGACTTACTGATTTCAGAAGCTTTGTGTAGGCATTCGTAAGCGACGCGGACTAGTTTCTTGCCAGTTTCGCCCACCGAACCGACGAGTCCAGTTTCATTCAAATCGCCGTGAACTCCTCTGTGATAGACAGTGACGTCAACTTTAAAATGGGAAAGAAAATAAGAGTAACCAATTACGATTTATACAGGGAATATGTCAATTGCACAGAATCGACCGAGAACATCGTTAATCCCAAAAAAAGTAGAAATAAAATAATGCAGTTCCCGTCAAATGACTGGATATTGACTAATTTAAAATTAGTATAAAACTGCGTGTCTACCGTTGCAAATGTCCCCATCTTGTAACGGTCGATTATCCGGTATTCCGTGACAGATAACTTCATTTATCGATCTGAAATGAAATATGATTAATGCTTAATGTAGTTATTTTCTGCGCATTCTTTTTTTTGGCTTTCATATCCTGAAATAATGGGCAAGTCTTACGTGCAGCATGATTTTGGAAAGCAATAATAGTTGAGGGGCGAAGGATAGCATTCGCGATCAACGGAGGCCTAATTATAGAGAAATGGAGAGGGAACGAAAGAAATTAAAACATGAAATATATGAGAGAAGAATTTTTGCAATTTTTTGCAAATAAAGCAATGAATCACCTCGTGGACCAGCCGATCGAGTTCGTCCGTAGTAACACCGACTGCCATGGCATTCATAGCAACATCGAGAACTTCGCGTCCCAGCTAAATTCATCCAAAATTGATTAATGACAATTAAATTACGACTACTTATTAACCATTATTTCCGTAGATTAAATGTAAACCTACTCTTCCGACAACACGCATGGCTTCAATTTCTTCATCATTCAAAACTTTGATCGATGTCGACCCTCTCAATGCCTGTTCTCCAGCAGGATAACCTTTAGGATCTTCAGCATAGTCTGGTCTTGCTATGTGATCAGGGACGAGATGTTTCGGAGTCTGTTGGTAGAGGGATACAAAAGTCATACGAATATTAAGAAAAAAAGATCTTGCATTAAGAATGTAGGAGTGGTTGTATTCATAATGGTAACAGATTTATGGGTTTTATTTCAGAGTATTTTTTATGAAATGTGAGAGTTCTTTTAGAGGGCATTCGATGATAACTATGTCAATGATCTCTGGTAAACTCACTGTGCGTAAAAAATACAGTAGTATGAATTTACTTATTAGATGGAGTCTTAGATGAGTGTTGTTAGGACAAAAAGAGACTGGAGATATAACACAGTAACATGAGTTTGTGTGGGATAAAATAATATTTGTGATCAATTTCAGATGTAGTTTCCTACCACAGGATATGGGCGAAGCTTCCCAGTAAATCCATAGTTGGGCCACGGATCATACACCACCACATTGTTGACAATATGGGATTCTTCGGAAAAAAAAAAAAAAAAAAGCATAGCTTGTAATGAACAACTGGGTCAAATGTCAACGTTACCAAGTTCTAGGGTACGTATTAAACAAAAAATAAATAAGTAAAATAAAAGTAAACTGATTAATATAATATTAACAAAAGTGTCCTTAGAGTATTGCTATTAATTTGGTAAAGAGTTTCCAAGGGGCCTGGCACATCCTACATATCCTGCCCTAGTGTTTTAACGTATTTACATACGGTGACACCCTGAGTAGAGAGTAAGCAAATAATTCCCAGCCTGGAAATATTATAAAAGAAGCTTACCAAATCATATTTATTGCATTATTCACTTTTTAGAATTGGTAAATTGTCTACCAAATCTTTTATTTCTGACCAAACTGAATAGAAATGAACCGCAATTAATTGTGCCAACTTTCAAAACGAATTTAAAGAGGTGAAGGTGTTAAGCATTTCACTGTGTAAGCTATTTAATTAACTCTTGGTACGAAAATAGAGTACAAACAATAAGTTTATTTTCTTTTGGTCAAGAGATAACCCATTATACCCATAGACTTGTGATAAATGATTGAGCCGAGACAATGCCTTTATTGGGTAAATTTCGAGAAGGATAAGTTTAATGTAATATCACAGACATAGTTTTTTTGGTCTTAGAATCAGCTTGAAATTTTTTTTGGAAATTTGCCTGGCATATCAACTGTGGAATAAGTATTATTGACACACAACGCAGATAAAAAATCCTAAGTCTCCCTGCACGATTCCCAAAAGAAGAGCATTTGTCTCCATTTTTTTCCACGTTTATATTAGTCTCAACATTCGACTGTTTGGGGGGCTCGCTTCGCTCCACCTCAAACAGTCTCAGGAGGAACGTATCTCCGTAACATTTTCGATTTTGCCGTGTGTCGCGGCAAAATGTTTTTTTTTTTTCAAATATGAAAGCGAAAAAATTTCCCAAAGGGAAAAATGAAAATCTAAAGAAAATTACATACTTTCGATGGTGTTACCAAACACAACGCCAGAAACATCTTTAGAAATTTAGAAAAAAATTCCCAAACATTGGTATATTATTTAAAATACAAAAAAAAAATGCTCCATGTTAAATCGAAAAAGTAGGTGGGGCATAGCATGCATACAACCGGCGCATAAATAAGGGAAAGAAGGGGGGGCTAAGACAGGCTAAGGAGAGGCTAATGGCGAATTCAATTCTGTTGATCTGGAGTGCTCCAGAGCTATTATAATCGATCCCAACTGTTTTGGTCTGGTTTTGTGAGCTGATCTCAATGGGAGCAGTGTTTTGGTCTAATGGGATCCGCTCCAGATCTACCTCTGAGATCGATCTCATGCCTCCCAGAAAAAGTGAGAGGAGCTCGATCACTGCAAGTGGAGCAGTGTAGCAGACGATAATCAAAATAGCGAAAGGTGACCAGATCGCACTGAAGATTGAAGAATACATGTTTGTGGAAATCGTCTGCTAATATTTTGAAACTAGCTCTTACTATGGAACCCGCTGTTTTATTCTGTGTGCTGTCAATCGGATTGGGAGCTTGCTCGCACTCATATCTCCGATGTCGCTGCTCTGATCAAGAGCGCTCCGGAGCATCAGAATTGAATTCGCGATTAAACCCAATAAGGAAACCAATATTATAAAAAGGGAGGGGGAAAAAACGGGTTGACTGGCAAGTGACAGAACTGCTGGAAAATCAACATTCCTCCTGCATCCCTTTCTCGTACTTGTACGATGGGATGCACACGGTGTACCCATAGCTAAATACGGCAAATAGCAATAGAGTGAACCTAACACTCTACTAACATACAGTATCATAAGTCAAAAACGCCGCAAAATGAAATATTTATGGGTCACCCTGTATAGTATCACGGCTCTTAAGATTAAAAGACAGTGAATTTGAAAGTAAAACCGAACATATTAATAGTCTACCAACCTTGTTTCTTACTAGACACCTTATGGATGAGCTTATGCTGTCCCCAATAACCACGAAAACAAGCCTAATTCGGAAAAATAAGTCAATAGCGCTATGATACAAGTCCAAAAGAACACACGCACGTTGGGGGACTCGTCACTCGAGTCAGCAAAAGCCGTCCAAGAAGCCACACAACTTAGACATGGTTCAAATAATTCCAAAGAAATTAAAAACATAATTTACCTGCGAACAAAAGAAGGAGCCTTGAATGTCCAGCTTAATGCATGTTGGGCACTTTAATTTCGCCTCTTTATGGCATTCAGGAGTTTCGCAAATTTGATTGCAACAGTTCAAAATTTCTTCGTCGGTGTGAGTCGCCATCTTGCTCTACAGTGTGACACCTAAAATGTAAACAAACGCACACATTTCAGTAATCTGCAAAATATATTTTTTCTATATGCATTAAATTAATAAAAATTGTTACATAAAATATCAGTTCGTTACTTCCTTATCTTTTAAGGTTTGGAGAAAATATAACGTCTTTAATGCTACGTTTAAGCGAATCAACTACTATGGGGATATATTTGCAAAATATTTCTCCCCCAGGCTGATCTGTAACATTACATTCGCGGCTTTCTGTCTTGCCACGTTGTTCGGACTTGTCCAGGTGTGATTTTCAATAATTATTCAAAAAACAATAAATTTCTTTAAAAAAGAAATACTGAAAATTAAAATTATTTTCGGTTGGAACTGCATAACAACCTCCGGAAAGTGTTTACTTTAATTCCAGTTTGGTAATGGTTACAATCACCGTTTTTGACACATGAAATCAATTCTTGGATTTCTTTTTTAGTTTTTTTAACAGGTTTTTAAAGTCAATTTTTTTAATGTTTTTCGGTCATTTGAAATGGTTTGTCTCTAGTATGTGCTTAAAGATTCTGTCTGACTCAACAAATTATCCAGACAGCAGTCTAGTAATTTCTTATACCATATGATTAATTTTTCCTAAATTATATTTAGATAAAAAGAATATAAAATAACCTAATGAAAGTGCATTATACAATTAAATTAAAGGGCTAGTTTCAAGCACAATTTTAATTGAATGGTGAGTGAGTTGAAGTATTAAAAAAACCTTTAAAAATTCTGATCTGTGGCCCATTATTAAAAATCATGGTTTTCGTCTAAAGTCCTAGCCAGTGCCCATCTTTTTGCATCATTGAATCACCCAGCCTTGCCCACTGATCTCTGTTGGGGGTGGTCAGGAGAAAAAAACGATAAAGACCAGTGGACAAGGCTGAGTGACTCTGTGCAGAAATTTAAATGTCATTGGACCAGGAGGTGAGAAGAACCAAGAATTATCAGCTGTAGCCGAGCTGTAGCTCACATGCAGATAATAATTCTTAAATATACTTTTTTTTACACACTATTCAATTTCTCAATAAAAGTGTTGAGTGGAACTTTTTTTAACGACATTGGGATTTAGACAGCTAAAAGTTAACATATTGTTCAAAACCACCTTTTTTTAGATATCGAAAACTAAATTAAAGTTAAAATTAGGAAACTTTTATTTCATTTTCAATTACTAATTCAGAACTGAATTAAAAGTTAAAGGTCAATTCCTAGCACATATGATGAATTCATCGCGAGGCTTTTCGAGAATTCCGCCAGGATTTCAAACTGCATGAAACTCCTGGCATTTGGCTTTGTTTACTACCAGAAATTTTGGAATTATGTAATCGGTCAACGTGACAATTTATTTATATAGGATCAATTGTCGCATAAAATGAAGATCAAGGAAGTGGACCGCACGGCAAACGTGGCCTGGTCGCCAGCCACCCAGTTCCCCATCTATCTCGCGATGGGAACGGCAGCGCAGCAGTTGGATGCCACATTCAGCACAAAATCGGCGCTAGAAATCTACGAGTTAAATTTGCTAGAACCGGGTTTGGATATGCTTTGCAAAGGGAGCTTGGCCACGGATAACAGGTATGCCCACTCGATTTGTTTTAGCTTATTTTCTTTACGATTTGTACGTGGAAATATATATTTCCTCCTTTCCATACCTTTATCTTAGATTCCACAAATTAGTTTGGGGCGGCACCGGAGCTAGTCGGGAAATGCAGAGCGGCGTAGTAGTTGCCGGTTGCGACGACGGAAACCTCTTCGTTTACGATCCGATCAAGATAATTTCTGGCGATGGAGAAGCCCTCTCCTTTCAGCGTGACAAGCACACTGGGCCCGTTCGTGCTTTGGATTTCAATCCTTTTCAGGTAAGATACAGAGGGTGCCCGCTAGTTCCCAAAACTAATAAAAGAAATAAAATCATTTTTCGATGGTGTTTCACAGACTAACCTTCTGGCATCGGGTGCCAGTGATTCGGAGATTTTTATCTGGGATTTGAATAATCCCAATGTTCCGATGACTCCGGGGGCCAAATCTCAACCTGCCGACGACATAATGTGCATAGCGTGGAACTGCCAAGTTCAACATATTCTGGCCTCTACATTTGCCACACGTTGCGTTGTCTGGGATCTCCGCAAAAACGAACCGATCATTAAAGTCAGCGGAAGCACATCGAGGGTACGTGTTACTCTCGCGCGCTCTCTTATTTCAGACCACAAAAGTAATATTTTTTAAACTTTTCGCCGTTGTCCCTTCCTGGTAGATGAGATGCAACGTGGTTACGTGGCATCCCGAAGTGGCGACGCAAATGTGCTTGGCTTCCGAGGACGATCAAACTCCGTTCATTCAATTATGGGATCTTCGTTTCGCCACATCTCCATTAAAAACCATGGAAAATCACCAGCGGTTAGCTCAATCACATAGAAATTCATTTGCCATTCGTTGTGTAGTGTCATTAATTCTTCAGTGTTTTGCCCTTTTCAGTGGAGTGCTATCCCTGGCATGGTGTCCCCAGGATCCTGATTTGTTGCTGAGCTGTGGAAAGGATAGTAGAATTATTTGTTGGAATCCAAATAGCAATGCTATCGGTGGCGAAGTGAGTTTTTTCTCCCCTTCGTGTATTATTTTCCATATTGGGTCTTATATTTTTACGAATTTATTTTCCTGCCAGGTGGTGTGTGAAATTCCAACGAGTAGCCAGTGGTGTTTCGACGTTGCCTGGTGCCCACGCAATCCGGGTCTTATTTCCAGCTGTTCCTTCGATGGGCACGTCAGTGTTTATTCCTTGATGGGATCGCAGCAGCAAATTCAGCCTAGTTCTAAAGTAGGTATATGCTCTCGGCCTGGATTTTTTAGAAATCAAGAAAGGGTTGCCTATGCTTTTCTCGGACAAAAGTGAAAATTCTTATTTTCGTTAATTAGGTGGCCGAAGCATTCATGGGAGCCGCCTACAATAATTATCAGCCTCCGAATGTCAATGTTCCAGCCACCAAAGAACAGACCGTGATACTGAAGAAGCCTCCTAAGTGGTTGAGAAGACCTGTCGGGGGTTCTTTCGGGGTAAAAATAATAACTTTTTATATTAATCAACGCAACCCAACAGTAATAAAACTTTCTCGTCTTTAGTTTGGTGGTAAACTAATCACGTTCGAATATTTGCAACCGCCTCTGAACAATCCCCAAGCCGCGGTCGCCCCACCCGTAGTACACATAAGTCAAGTCGTTACTGAACCCGATCTCATGAACCGAGCCACTCACCTGGAAAATGTTCTGGCCAATGGAAATTTCGCCGAATTCTGCGAACTGAAGATCGCCAGTAGCGAAACAAATTCATCGCGAGAAATGTGGAGTTTTCTAAGAGTGAGTCTAAATGTATTTCTCGTTTTTCTTGTCGCTCGGAAATGGCCCTTCACATCGGAACGCTTTCTTCTTTTCTTTTTCAGGCTAACTTTGATAGCAATCCAAAATTGGCATTCTTGTCTCTTTTGGGTCACGATGCCCACGATAGTGCGCCTACGAGCCAAAACTACAATGGCAACATCGTTAAAAATGATGAATTCGTGACAGTAAGAATGTTTTCCGAAGATATTCGGTTTGCTCGTACTTGCTTGCAGTATTTTTAATTTTTGATTATTTTCTGTAGCCAGAATCTGCTGCATTTGATGCCATTGCCCAAGCTGAAAGCACTAATTACTGTTCAGATGCACCTTTCGTTATTCCAAATGAGCAGGGTAAATAAAAATAATTTTAGATTGTCTACTAAATTTTAGATTTTTCAGCTTGCAGACACCTTGAATTTCATGTATAATAAATTCACTAGCATCGCAGACCATTCGGTAATTTCTTATTTGCTCTTCCATCCAGACACCGAAGGGTCGATCGCGCGTTTACTTCTCGCCGGAAAGTTGGAAGAAGCCGTTGATCTTTGCATCCAAAATGATCTGATCATTGACGCCGTTTTACTGGGCATTGTCGGTGGAAACACTCTTCTGCAGAAGGCACAACAAGCGTACTTCAGAAAGAACACCAACAGTTTGACGAGGGTAAGATTTGTTTAAATTATGCAGACCCGCCTTCATTATTCCCGATCACTGCAATCGCTACGTGTTCTTTCTCGACAGTTGATATCGGCCGTTGTGATGGGACGATGGAATCACTTGGTATCCACTTGCAGTTTAGATTCTTGGAAGGAAGCTCTTGCCGGAGTATTGACGTACGCCGATCAAGAGGAATTTACCTCGTTATGCGGTGGGTGAAAAATACGATGCACGAGTTCTCTTGATCCGCGTCAATATTATAAGATTTATTTTCCTAAACTTGTAGAGGTGCTGGGCCAGCGGCTGGAGAGAGAAAATTCTAAAGATTCGGCTCTTCACTCTGCTCTCTGTTATATTTGTGCCGGCGACATCTCCAAGCTAGTCGAATGCTGGTCTAAGTTGTTTCCCGATGGCAGCAAACCCACGATGCTACAGGTACGTGTCGCGCCATGCTAGAGCAGAAAAACGGTCATTTTTGAACGGCATTCCTGATTGAATTTCTTTACTTCTTCTTCAAGGAGCTCATTGAGCAAGTGACTATCCTCGGGCAAGCGAAGAAAGCAGCCGATGTAGAAAATGGGCAACCGGCTCTAATGGACAAATTATATCATTATTCTCACTTTCTGGCCGCCCAAGGAAAATTATCGACCGCCCTGTTCCACTTGCAGTCATTGGCAAGAGAAGCCAAGGTCTTACTTTTAATTACAATTAGCATTTTAAATCACGTTTTTTTGTTGGTTTTCACAAATTTATAGTCTATGAATCTGAGAATTCAAAGTTCTGTAGCCCGGACTGAAGCACAGTATATCCCAAAATAACTTGGGTTATCTCCGTTTTGAATATATTCTGCGGAACTTTCCGTAGCGCAAAAAGCGTATAAACAAATAATATAGCGCACCTATCAAAGATATGCTCGTGTTCTCGCAATATCAAAAAGGAAACTCAATCATCTCGCCGACTCATTTAATTTGTCAGGACGATGTAAAAGACTTGGAACAAAGACTAAATGGAGCTTTGGGAATCGGAGTCCAGCCAACTGCTGTGCCGCAAACCATCAATTATCGTAGAGATTCGACCAAAGGATTTTCTAAGCCTATTATGTCTAATGTTCCACAACAACCACAAGTAAGAGGATGTGTAGTTAAAAAAAACTGCTTTAAGCGTACTCACCCCTGAACGAACCATGTTCCTTTTTTCAGCTTTTTAATCCAGGTCCACATCAGCTTCCACCGAACTTGCAAAATCCAAGAAGTAGTCGGACTCCAAGTTGGAGCGAAGATGTTCTGGCTCCAACTAATCTTCCCTCCGTATTGCCACCAGCGGCACCAGTTTCTTCCATTCCGTCAAATTCCAGAGGTATTTAATGCTATATTAGCCTACTGTTACAATATGTATATGTGTATGTGTGAGTACATACCTGACGTTTGATGTACTAGGACATCTGGCCCAAAAGTATCCCACTTACGTTCCGGATTCCTCTCTCCACAACCAAATGCCCAGCTACGGATCACCTTATTCGCAGCCCAGCATGGATAACATGTGACTATTCAAATTATGTTTGGTCCATTTACTCACCTTGCCTTACCTTCCTGCCCTAAAAAGTACTTTTTTCTCCCAGGGGCTTCCCGCAGCCACTGAGCAGCGGCCATCAGTCGAACCATTATCCATCCTACGCAGATGCTTCTCACCAACAATACGTCCAGCCTCCATTTCCCCAACAGCCAGGTAAACAACTTCGATCATCGTTGTTCGAAACTAACAAACAAAAATGTTCATACGATAAAGTAATTGCATTTAGTCCCGAATGCTGCAGCACCATCTCTGTCCCCTTTCGTGCCCACATATCCAGCCAATTGCAAACCAGGATGGAATGATCCACCACCATTGGACCAGCCACAAAATAAAGTTAGTCCTCGTAAAACGTTTTTAATCGAGCGATGCGATCAATCGGCGTTATTTTTTGCTTCATTCCTATAATATTTTTCAATATTATAGGGCAAGCAGGAATACGAAGCACCGGCCCCCATAACTCATCCTTTGTACGGAGGCACGGAACCGGCACAAGCACCCCCAGAAATGAATTTCTACCACAACCCAAATACCCACAACTATCCGAATCAGATGGAGCCACAAGGACACCACCCAGAAGCAATTTACTCCAACGTGCAACGGCCTCCCGTTGTGTCAACCCCTGTGAGTAATGGAACGTTTGCTCCGTTTGACCAGTTTATAATGGTACTTTTGCATGGTTGTGTGATCATGCTCTCGCTTTAGCAGTTTTTGAACTTTTTTTCAATATAGCCTTCCCCCCATTTCGCTCCACCCAAACTGCCAAAGCTCATTCCACCTGAGCACCAGATTTTGCACGACGTATTTGAGGATTTAAAAATAAAATGTTCATCAGAGATTAACAATATGGTAAAAGCTTAATTTTTGCACTAGTATTTACTGATTGGTCGGTTGAAAAGCTTATTAGTCTAGCATTTATGATCATCTATTTTTCTAGCAAATAAAACGAAAGTTAGATGAAGTTTCTAGAAAACTGGAGGTCCTCTATGATAAATTACGAGAAAATGAGGTGGGTTGTAATCTAGGATGATGTACGAGGAAATAGATGGAACCTCGAGCTAACAAATATCACTTATTATTTCAGTTGTCTCCTAACACCATTCTCGGTCTGCATCAAATGGTGCAAGTTGTGCAACAAGGGGACTTAACATCTGCATTGAATATCCATTCTCAGATGGTGGCCTCCGGAGCCTTCTCAGAAATCAGCGGATTTATGCCAGGATTAAAAGTGCTACTACAGACGGCGTATCAACTGCCCCCAAGAATGTGATTAATGAAAAATATACATTTGAGCCGATAAGATGTAGGCTCATTCATGAATTATTGTGTATTTGCAAATAAATTATTTACTCTTTAATAATGGTGCGATTCACTTATAATCTAAGAATCGGATTCGAGAAAATCTTGGTTTGCTAATGTAAAACGTTCAATCCCAAAAAAACTGGATTGAAAACAAAATTAAATCGGGAAGCCGAGAAATCTCAAAATGCTAAATAATGCCAAAATTAAAAGCCAATAAAATATTAAATGGACCAATTTAATAAAACATGGCCACCTGTCATTTAATGTTTATACTCGATCGCATTAAGTTAACGGCAGTGCTCAATTATCTATAATAATATATAACGCGTTAAATTAAAAAAAATCAAGATTCGCACCGATTTGATTTGGCGCACAAAAGCCAAAAATTTTACGATAAAACATCACTTGCAGCTACCATTTTTTATGGAGATCGAGTGGCGCGACAAATTCACTCAGAAAAAGGTAATTTGGGACTTAAGTTCATGATGGCAGTCAAAAATTTCCTCGATTGAATCACTCAATCAATAAATACACCATAAAAAACTGTCGCATCATACAGACCCTGAAATATTACATAATTTCCATGCATTTTCGTATACGCAAATTCCAAAATCACATTTAGGGAAACCTTGCGAGTCTTTTCCAAAGAAGCATTGACTTACGATAATTTTGCTTTTGGTTGTTTTCTCAAAAAAAAAAAAAAAAAAACCAATAAGTCTCACATCTGACAAATATATAAAAGCGACCATGAACCCACCTTTTAGATAATCATTATCGGCATGAATATTTTAACGCCGAAATCTATTTTTTATGAATTTCAATGTTTTTTGCATCAAAGGAGCCACTTTTTTTACAGGAGTAGGTGCTGAAAATTGAACAAAATTAACACTAATTAAGCAAAAGCATTTTGGAGTTTTTTTGCTGTACCTTGCTCCATGAAATAAATAAATCATTAATAGTAAATAAAATGTGTTCTATCATGCAAATTTGATTAAACAGATGTTTTAAAAATGAGCAATAGACAATGGGGGTTCCGCCACTCGCTAAAAGAGTAACGGTATGTGTAAATCCCAAGAATATGACGTGAACTTTACAAACCTGCTTTCTGGTGACAATTTCCAGAAGAAGATGATCCGGGATCGGGAACAACTGGCACGGGTTCATTGTCACTCGTCGGAGCTGGTCTCATCAGTTGCTGCTTTAAACTGGAAGTACTCTTGTTTTTGACCAGGCGATTTGGCTCCGGAGTCATTCCCATTTTCACTTGTTGCCTGGCCACATTCCTGGGCGGTTTAGCATCGCAATCCAGAAATGCTAATTTTGTTTTGCGTACTAATACAATTCAAATTCAATAAAGTATGTTAGATACTGTAAAAGGTCCTCCTTTCTGGATAACAGCAAAACTAACCGGGAAGCGTTTTGGCCACAGCAGCGGAAATATTCGCAGTGATCTTTTTTAGTCTGGCTTCCCGCTCGTCAAATAGTCTCTTATGGAATGAGAGAAATAAAAAAATGCAAAATTTTACATAATGAAGATTCCTACAACTTCTAAAGACATTGAATGAAAACTCAAATAATACATGTAATAACAGCCATATTCTTGTCAACAATTGCTCTGCGGTAGACAACATTGTGTGGTACAGCTGTACTGAAATAGCATTGCAATGGCAAATAGCCACTGGGATAGGTGAAAAGCTATGAAACTAGTCCTAAATGGAACGTTTTGTCACGTCAAACCCCACTTTTTTATTTTTGGTTAAAGCACCCATGGATTTCTTTTTGTTTTCAGATAAACAAACACCAGTAAAATGTAGTTTAAAGCAATTTTCACGTTAATTTAAAAGGTCTTCTTACTTTCTTATA
>JAQFXX010000021.1:0-14683 GCA_034693985.1 Nemasoma varicorne
GTTCAACATTTGCAATCCACATGTCATCAGGGGCATCAGCTTTTGGATGTTCCTAAAATTATTAAAGTGAGATGTTCATCAAATTCTTATAAAACAATTTATTGAATTATAAAGAGAGAATGATGAGATGACCAAAATTTTTATTATTTTAAACTCATTCGGATAACAATAAAAAATTTAAAGCTTACTTTTGCCAATGGTGTTCCATGTGCAAGAACAAAGAATGCTGCAAGCAAAAATCCAATTTTTGCAGGTTTTCCCATGTTTAAATTCTTCTTAAAAATGGTACAAGTAGTGAAATTGAAGATGAACTGCAGAAGTGTTCAAGCTGCAATGAAACTGTACTACAGAGGTGGTATATTTATATGTAGTTAAAATGATTAGATGCAGCACTAGATAAGTTATCATTTCACGTGCAAGAAGAATGACATAGCAATGATGTGACAAACTTTTCTCTTGATAAAATATTTCCGTGGTGGGGTGATCGAAATTTTGTCAAGAAGATGATTACTAGGAAATATTTCTTTTGGAAGATTAACTGCCAGCTGACATGTGCGTGAAATTTGATAAAACCATCAGAACAAAATTGACATTTTATCTTATTTTGGGCAGATGCTCCATTTTCCATTCACCAAAAAATATAAATAATTTGCTTTAAATAACACAGTTGATATCTCTGTAAATCACAGTGACATCACAATCAATCTGTCATCAGTATATTTTTATTTATAGTTGGGATCATTTATGTGCATGACAGCAGCAAATGTTATTTATTCTAGCTTGAAAAACTATCAATTGTTGAATTTATCAACTAATAAGATTTACCGCCAATCCTCCCAGTTGTGCATAATTATTGTAATTAAAATAAATTACTGTTTTAGATAATGTGGTAAATTATAAGATTTAAATAGTATTACTTGCATAGCATCTTCTACAATAATCACATCCAAACAATTTGCAAAAACATCATTTAGTGGCAATAGTAAACATTTAATATAAAGCACTGGCAATATATACTGATGCACACAACCCTTACATTGACTTGGCACCGAAGAGAGCACAGCATAACTTGTGACTATCAAAAAATATACATGAATTAACATCCTGAATGCTGGGGTGATCTCATTCCTTTTAATACTTACAATATGAATAGGATGCCTTTTATGAATAAGTTTAATGAATACCCTGTTATGAATAATGTTCCTGACACTTTTTGTGAAACTTGTAATTATTTAGAAATTGTTATTCCTTGTTTGCAAAACCTTGAGAATTGTAATACTATTGTGATGATTTTTTTAAAATTGATCACATTTAAAATGTGTGCCCATTAACAATGAGGAAGCTAGCAAATAAGTCAAATGTCCAGGCAAGTTGCCTATTAACAGATGTCATATATGCATACAGTACAGGTGGAAACCAGTGAAATGACAGTACCAATAGAAAGTAATTTTCGCGCAGATTGTCATGGTAGTGAGGGTTGTAAGGCAGGGTTGTAAAAGGCAGTCTGGGTGAAATGGGACCCTTGACACATACTGTGGAGAGATCAAGTTGAGGGTAAAAGTTTTACCCCGGGGAAAAACCTGGGATCTTAGAAAAATCCATTAAGATTCTAAGATCCCCAGGCTTTTCCCCGGGGTAAAACGTTTTCTCTCTACTTGATCTCTCGATCCACTGTAGTAAATTAATTCTTGGGGGTTTTAGTGTTAGGTTAATCATGATTAATGCCCTAATTCAGTTGGATTGAGATCCTCATCCTCAATTTTGGTTATGAATCCATGTTTTGAATCCAGGTTGTGTGGTTGAACATGGCCTTTCACATGTGTTGTATATATTTAAGAGGAAGACCCACATGAAATCCACATGATATTTTTAAAATATTTACTTAACGTGTTAACCTATTAAGAAATGTATTATAAAACAGATATCAAAGAAAATCATCTTAGTTTACCTCAAGTAACAGCAGCGCCATTTTGATTTTAGCCCCATTTAATTTGCATTGACAGTATGACGTCACACTGTCATGTCATTGACAGTGCAGCAGATGAAAAATCAAGATGGCGATACGCAGTCACTTGTAAATACGCATATAAAATGATTAATTTTAGTAATTATCGCTATTGCTAGGTAAAAATAGGCTTTTTATTTTCTTATACTTACAATATAGATTTAATTTCTGTAACAATGATTTTATGTGGGCCTTCCCCTTTAAGTAAAGGGTTGCGCACTACTGCCTGGTGCATGTTTAAAACTGATTCCAGACAGAATATATTCAAGATAGTAGTTTAAAAAAAAATGAAATTAAGTTTGCACGCATCCAATACCTTTTCAATATTATGCAGTTTTATGTCATCAGTGTTCTGAATAGGAATGTTCTTGCACAGCACCAACCAGAATGTTTCATAATCCATAAAATGATTCTTTGGAAATAAAATGATTAAAGGTGATGAAATTCAACATAACATATTGGTGGGTAGTACATTTTCAGTAAGTGTAAAGCCCAATACCCATGTTAACCAAAGCATTCTTCTCATCTTTAATAAATTAAAAACACAAATCATCCAATGGATTATTTTGATAACTCCTGGAAGGTGAATATTGGACCTAAGCAATTTTCAAAAAATAAAATATTTGTTATTCAATAAATAATGTTGCAAAAATGGTTCTATAAAAATGATATTTATACACTTTTAAATGTTTATGCTATATTGATAACTGAACAAATATACTAAATGCATTTTCTTTTTGCATATATAATAGTTATCATTTGACTTTCATTATAAAATGTTTACGTTAAACATTATATAATCTTCCACAAATCTTTTGTTTGTATATTTTTGATGAAGATACTAATCTAGACAAACAGTCTCAATGCTAAAATTTATTTATTCTAATGATAAAGATCACATACGTGTGATGTATTAAGACCTATCAAGCGGATTTTATCTGAAACTACTGTATATTGAACGCCTGATGGAGTTTTCCTAGAATGAGAGACATCACCTGATGCCACAGATATGTTTATACTATTAATAAAAATGCCCTGATAACAGATTATAAATCAGTACGTGCTTTTTAAAGATTATGTTATTTAAAGCAAATAAATTCTATTTTTATAGATAAGTTTTAAAATAGATGTTACTCATCTTTACCATTTTATTAATTTCTTATCTTTAGAATTCTTTATCCATCACCATGAATAAGTACTGATCTGGTCAGGAAATTGTCTTAGTGTAACGGGACAAAATGGGACAAAATAATTTTTTACGAACTCAAAGATTTATAACCCATATGTTTAATCTTTTAAAAAATAAATAGGCCCTATGCATCTTTTATCAAGCACTAGCGTAAAGTTAATTTTTCAGGATATTGTTGTGCCATTTTTGTCATTTAATTATGTTAATGATTACAATAATTTCACATGAATATATACAATTTGCTTGCCTAAATATCAGGTAGCAACCAATAATGAAAACAGAATGGTAATATGCCAATGCACTGGATTGAGTATTTTTTAGGAATCATCTTAGAAAAATGTAATCACACCACTAAATTCAAAATGTTCCACCTGGAAAAGCTGATCACGCTCAAATCATTCATTTAACATACTCTAAACACGTGAAATAGATTATTAATCTAGATCTGCCCATGATAACTTTTAACATATATATAGAGATACATCTTTCAGAAAAAGCTATTGCAGGTTGAGGGCTGTTCTCCTAAAACAGTATCTTTTACACAATTGATAGAAATTGAAACAAGTGTTTGAAGATGGCAAAAGCTGTACAAATCGGGCTTTTAGTTGCCATACTCTTTGTCTCTGCACGTGGCACTCCATTGGCAAATGTAAGTGTTCGAATAATTACATTATTTAATAAGAATATAGACAATAAATTGTAGGCAGCATCACACATTGTAAAAATATATATGATTGGAATGATTTGTGAGCTACAATTTGTTTTCATTATTTAAGAGCCACCCAAAAGCTGATGCCCCTGATGACATGTGGATTGCAAATGTTGAACATGGCATTTCTTCCTTTAATGCTCAACCAGACAGCTACCAAGTTTACCGTAATGTAAAGGACTTTGGTTGTGTTGGAGATGGTGTGGCTGATGACACTGCTTGCATTAACGAGGCAATCTCTTCTGGAGGTAGATGTGGGCAAGGATGTGGTTCCTCCACTCTCACACCTGCCCTCATTTATTTTCCATCAGGAAGATATTTGATATCCTCACCAATTATTATGTATTACTACTCCCAACTGGTTGGTAATGCTAAAAATCTCCCTACCATTGTTGCTGCCCCAAATTTTGGAGGAATTGGCATGATTGATTCTGACCCATACGGCGATGGTGGAGCTAACTGGTATACTAATCAAGACAACTTTTTCCGTCAAATCCGTAACTTTAACTTTGATTTGACTGGCACTCCATCAACTGCTGCAACAACTGGAATCCATTGGCAAGTTGCACAGGCCACTTCTTTGGTCAACATTAATTTCATCATGTCAAAGGATGCAGGAACTCAACATCAAGGAATTTGGATGGAAAATGGTTCTGGTGGATTTATGTCAGATCTTACATTCGAAGGTGGTAAATTTGGAATGTGGATTGGCAATCAGCAGTTTCTCTCAAGGCATCTGACATTTACTGACTGTGACACTGCAATTTACATGAACTGGGTAACTATTTTTCATCTTTTATTTTAACATGAAATTCTTAATAGCCAAATTTATATATATACAGTATCTCATTACATCTTCTGCAATATGAATATTAGTATAAAATAAGAACAGGGATTGGATATTAGTATAAAAATTTCTTGGGCTGTGCCTTTGGGATCTTTTACTAATATCATCATCCTGGGTTTGAAAGTTTCAATGGCTTTCTGAATTAACATATGCTAAACATTGTTTAGTTGTTGTTTCTTTATGGCATGTGTCCCAAAGGATAAACTATTAAATATAAACGATACTTTAATTATTTTTAGAACTGGCAATGGTCATTTAAGGATATTACAATCACCAACTGTCGTGTTGGCCTCGACATGTCACAAGTAAGTGATGTCACTACATCTGGAGTTGGCAGTATTCTTCTTTTTGATTCAACAATCACTGGAACCGACACTGGAGTACTGATGGATGCACCCCAGCTCCCAAATGTGGATGACACTTCTGACACTTTGCTTTTAGACAATGTTAAAGTTGATAATGTCCCTAATGTTATCAGAGATATTTCTGGAGCGGTAATTTTGGCATCAAATGGTGCTGAAACCATTGCTTCTTGGGGTCGTGGATCAATTTATACTGATACAAGCGGAGCTGTACGATTCCAACAAGATAATTTGCCTGCTGTGCAGAAACCTGCTAATCTTCTGGATGGACAAGGAGAATTCTTTGCTAGGTCCAGGCCTCAATATGAGGACCTTGCTGACACTGACTTCGCTTCTGTTAAAGGTTGGTTTGACTTAATTTTAAGTAATAAATAAATTCATGGCTTAAACATAATTGTTTTACTAAAATGACATCTTTGTCTGATTTTCTAGCTGGTGGTGCAAAAGGAGATGGTCACACAGATGATTCAGATGCCATTCAAGCCGTAATTAATGCCAATGTAAACGGAAAGGTGGTGTATTTCCCATCCGGCACATACATTATTTCAAAAACCGTTACTGTCCCTGCTGGTTCCCGTCTAATTGGTGAGCTGTGGTCAGTTCTGATGGCTAATGGTGCAAGTTTTCAAAATGAAAATAATCCTACACCAATGCTTCAAGTTGGACAGCCAGGAGATGCTGGATCAGTTGAAATTACAGATTTGATGTTTTCTGCTCAAGAAGCTCAACCTGGAGCTATTCTTGTAGAATGGAACATTCATCAAAGTAGTCAAGGTTCTGCTGGTATTTGGGATTCTCACTTCCGTGTTGGTGGAAGTCAAGGTTCTGATCTTCAACAAAACAAGTGCCCTGCTGGTCAAGCAGCTGTGCCTCAATGCTTTGGTGTTCACACTCTACTTCATCTAACTCCCCAATCTTCTGGAATTTTTGAGAATATGTGGGCTTGGACTGCAGATCATGATTTGGACATGCAAGGACAAGTTTCAATTTACACTGGCCGAGGAGTTCATATACAGTCAAATGCTGGTCCTGTTTGGCTTTATGGTATCCAATCAGAACACAACACATTGTATAATTATCAAGTGGACAATGCACAAAATATCTTCATGACCATGGTCCAATCTGAAACACCCTATTGGCAACCTGCCCCAGCAGCTCCAGCACCAATCACTCCCAATGCTGCTTTGAATGATCCAACATATGACAATTGTCAAGGAGGAGACTTGCAATGTCCAATGGCTTGGGGACTCCGTGTAGTTTCCTCCAGCAACATCTACTTCTACGGTGGTGGAATGTACAATTTCTTCAGCAATTACGATCAGACCTGCTTGGACACAGAAAGTTGTCAGTTTGCTATGGTAGATTTAGAAGATAGTACAAATATTGCCATGTACAATGTTAATACTAAAGCTGCCATTAACATGATTGTCCAAGACAATACTCAAGTTTTAGCTGTTTCAAATGACAATTCAAATGGATTCTGCCAAACAATCAATGCTTTCATTTTATAGATGACACTAAAAAGGGTTAACAAGATAATTTAACATGTCTTACATGAATTTGAATAAATGTGTTATAAGTCAATAAACACTTGTCTTACTTTAATTTTCAAATAATCTCACTGTTGTTCTCTGAATGATCTCTAGAACTATGAGGTGACTAGGGTTGATTTTTGAAGGAGGTTGCGGTCCATTTCTAATATTAAGTTCCTTCTTAAAAATGTTCAGCCATTAACTTGAAAAAGCAAGTCAACCCCTTGTCATTCCTTCAAATATCCTCCTCACTCTGGTATTCCATATTCTCTATTATCCTATGTCCAATAAAAGGTGGCAATATACCATATATTGGGCACATCTTCCAAAAAAATCGTAAGATTAAGTCTTAAAAACAATAGTATGTTTGTTAGGAATATAATTTAGTAATGATGTTTTAAGTCACTAATGACATGGGAGTCTCCTCTTAATTTCCTGGGTGTTCTCTCTTCCTCCCTCCCTTCCCCACCCCCTCCCCTCCTTCCACCAAATGGCATTTACTTGGTAACTGTAGGTTATTGAGATAAAATAACATGACATGTTTGCTGAAGAACTTCCATTGTGCATTCTTGCATGTGCAGATCTATACGAAGTTTATAATTTTTGGCACTCATCATTCTAAATGTTATCAATTGTTGGTGCTTAAGGGCCCAAAGCAGCTAAGGCTATGAGGGCAAATGTTATCAATTAAATTCAATTTTATACTTTACAGTGATAAATAGTATCCTTTTTGTTAAAAGGCAAGTTTCATGCTAAATTTTGATTGAGAAATCAATGTTTTTCTCACCTCACCAGCACCATTTTCAAGACATCCAGCCTTGCACACGGTTTTACATGGCAAAGCTGGGTGGCTGGAAAATGGTGCTGGTCTGGAGGTGAGAAAAGCAATTTTTAGTGGTATAGCTAGGCATTGTCAACTAAGCACCCCACAGTCAGCAAGCAAATGCCAAACGGTAGAGAATATGGCATTTTCGTTAAATACTGTTCCGAAACTTCAACTCGCTCACTATTTAATTAAAAATAAAAGTTGAGGGAATTTCATGTGAAACTTGCACTTTATGGGGTAATCTCCTAATCTTGTATAAATCATTCTCCACGTCAGTTCTCAAGTTATCATTAAATGAACATTGATGTTTTTGATTTGACAATAAATAACCTATCAAGCCCATCTCTATTTTTTTGGCAATGATACCAATCAAGCCAAACAGTCTCACAGTAGAATGATTAATATAGATTTTATGATTATGAATTTTGTACAATACAAGATTGTCAGGTTTTGTTATCGGACGATAAATTAAAACCTTGACGGAGTGTAATTTCAAGAATGAATGACATCAATCACCTAGATTCACATGTAGGTTTCAGACTATAAATATCAATTGGTGATAAGTTACTGAGATCAATCGAATTAAAAAATCATTCCAATCTAATGAATAAGTAATTTACAAAATGCATATCACCCTTAGTTACTCAGCAGCTATTCAATGGACATTGGTTCTGTTTTTAGCTATTTGGATCTGTGGTCCCACATGGTTACCAATGTGATTACTTTTGACCGCCCCCCCCCCTTAACCATCACTAAGGTCAAAGGGAAAGTGTCCGTATCTTGGGAACACAAATGATTACAACTGTTTTTTTCTTTTGACCCCAGTGACTTCTGTCCAGGTTAAGGGTTAATTATCCAGGGGTTCTATTCAAAGGTAATTAAAACTATTCAGAATTATTCAAATGAATTTTGGTTTTGGATATCTGTTCCTTCAGTCCCAAATGATTGCAAATGCTTTTACTTTTGACACCCAGAGACTTACATAGGTCAAAGGTCAAGTGTCTGTGCTCAAGAGCTATTCAACGGGTTTTGGATGATGAACGAATTACTTTAATTTGGTCCCCAGTTTCCTCCATCCAAGTTAAAGGTCAAGTGTCTGCATCTCAGGAACCATTCAATGAATTTCAACTGTCTTTAGATATCTGTTTCTGTGGTATCAAATGGTTAGAAACATTGTTAATTTTGATCCGGTGATATCTATCCAGGCCGCAGGTCAATACGTGTCTGTATATCAGAAAGTTTTGAGAGGATTTCGTTGCTGTTTTTGGACATGTTTATTCTGTCATGGGGCAATGGATTTTGAACTGAATTTTCAAATTTAAGTAGTGGTTCAAACTACACACATTCTAAAATGTATTTTTCTTCAAACATTTTCAATTTAATTCAACTGAGTACCCTACGTACAGTCAGCAAGTAAATACCATTTGATAGGGTGGTAGATCATTTGGGATAAAAAGCATTCAACCTCCATAAGAAAATCCAATTTTTCTATAATTCAATTCAATTCCCCTCAGTCCACCTACAGTTGGCAATTCTCTTTATTTATCTTCAATGCTGTTTTGGGTTAAGCCCTGATATCAAATTAAAATATTTTGTTCCAATTTGGGAATTTCACAGGGAAAATATTTCTTTTCCCACCATGCAGTTACTTTAATTGTTTGTCTTTTAAACAGAAATTTGGACAACCTGATAGCAGGGAATATGCTGCATTGCTCTTGATTCACCCTGTACAATTCCCATTTTAACCAAGTGAAATGTACATCAAATGCAAGCAATTTTGCTCTTTGTCCATTTGCTCAACTCCATGCCATTTCAGCTCATTCCAACCAAATGCAACAATCAATAAAGCAAGCCATCTTGCCGGCTCTATCTGCGGATCTGTTCCATTAGCCTCCTACAGCCATGCCTATGCAGGAGACATAATTGGTTGGATCCAACTGACGTCATTGAAAACACCTGAACTTCCCATCCAATACATATCCCGTTGCCATCCCAACAGAAAGATTCCTTCCTCCCACGACTGTTTTGCGTGGGTGGGAAGTAATTTCCCATACCTGACGCAGTAGTCTGCATTCTTGCGTTATCTCCCATCATTTTGGACTTACCCATGCCAAGTGATTAACTGCACACATCCATTTCTTCTTGAATCTGTGCAAAATCCCACGAAAGGCAATAAACCAGTACTGGCAAAGCTCCTTGATCTCGAACAGTGCCATTAGTTGATAATCTGTGCCACTTTAGATCAACTGAGTCACCTTTCCGCAAAGTTCTAAACTGCAAATAAGATGAATTCGCAACTTCTGGCTGTTTTTGTGGTCTCGATGCTTTGCTCCTCCATGACCAATGCTTTGGACATTGGCAGGTTTTTACACAACAGGATAACTGTAAATAAAAGAGGAGGAGGTAAGACAAATATTTTCACTTTGGTCATTTTATTTTCTGATCACGCTACTTTTTGTTCAATTTTATGAAGAAAGATGAGGAATCATTAATCAAGTGAATTTATGTATATTAGGGACTTTGCGAATTTTTAAAACTATTATTGTTTTTTGTGAGGGGCATCGAAAAAGTTACTTTTAGGGAAGTAGCATTTCAGTTGGAGCCAAGGCATTTACAGTTATAACTATTATGATTAAATGTGAAAATATATTTATTGAACTTAACCTTTTCTTAAGGTTGTTTTGTTAGAAATTTCTAAGCGCAAACATTTCCTGATTATTTTTAATTTAAAAACAATATTTTTCCTTTTTCAAAATTGAAATTCTAGCCTTGTATTCGGCATGTGAAAAAGCACATGGAAAATCTATTGACCAATTTAATCATTGCTCATGCCAATTTAGCTGTAACTTTCTGTTGTGCCAACTATTTTATTACAAATATTTCAAACAGTTGAATTTTTCTTTTGGACAATCACTTTTTAATTATTAACAGGACAAAAAATTCATAAAAAGTATCTTGTGCACAGCTTATAAACATTGCTGAATTTGTTAATAACATAATAAACCATATTCATTATATTAATTTATATAAATAACATCATTTTATTTTTATAAATTAATATAATGAATAATGTTAATAACATTAATGAATAACGTTTTTTAAACATTATATGATAACACCATTTTCTTAAACAATTTGAAAGAGACCTTTTTGGTGCCTCTTAAAAATAATAGTCGTAATTTTTGGTTCCCAACTAAAGCGCTAACTCCCTATTGATTACTGACTTCCCATTAATTTTTATTAATTGTGTATTTATAGGCATACTTGTCCAAAAAAAACCACTTGAATGCAAATTCTTAACATTGGTCTATTTGCTAAAATATATTTGTACTTTTCCATTTGTCTATAGTCTGTGGCTAGCTTATTCACATTTTTTTATTGCCATAGGCATACTTTTCTCAGTTTTCCTAAAATAACCTCAGTTTTTGAGAATTGTGTCCTCAGAAGGAAATTAGTTCGTTTCAAAGAATTGTAATTGAAATAGCAAGAAAGAACTAAACATATGCATTTATATATTTACTATTGATATTTATCATTTACGACTAAAAACATAGCTGAAACTTTAGAAAACAAATGGATAAACTAAGAAACAAAATACTGTATCCTCACTTTCTTCTTCAGTGTGTTGCACAAATGCAGTAAAAAAATCCAGTGGTTTGCAAAAGAACATTTCATGAAGACTTACATACTGTAGGTACTAACAAGGTACTAAGGTATTGTTTTCAAATTTGGATAATGGCCATAGACTACCCTGACCTTCCCCTACCCTTCCCAAAATAAATAAAAATTAAAATTAAATAAAACATCTCAAGTGTACTGATGCCATCTAACTATGCCAATTCAATCAATTGGAGATTATCTTAGATTTTTAGACACTGCACATTCCCATCCACAATGATACCAACCATTTCTAAGTGCCTATACTATATTTTATTATTTTTGTATTTTATTTTATTTATTTATTTTTTGAAATTATCATCAATATGATTCAAAACAAACTAGTTACTTTTCATTAGTTTTTTTTTCAGGTTGGCTCCCATTTTGAAATTCCCCTGACATCAAATTGTTTTATTGCCTTATACTAGCTGCTAATTGTCATGGTTAGTTTTTACTATTTTATGTTTTTACTTCATCAGTGAATTAAAAATTGTTTTAACCACTTTTCTATCCTAATAATACGGTTAGAACTTAGAAACAAATTTAGATCAACAGTGCTGGCCAATGTTTTGCTACAAAAATCTATTTAAAGGAAGAAAATCCATATAGATTCTGCTAGGCAAAACGTACAAAACTAGAGAACAGCAACTAAGCAATTCACTATAGAAACTGTTGACTATTTCGCCTGATAAATGTAAGAAATATCTCAAAATATGATGTAGAAGTTATATTCTGAATCTTGATATTACTTTCAGTAATTTAAAAGTATTAATTAAATTTAATCCCCATATATTTGTAACAAAAAGCATCATTGCACCATAATGGCTGATATAGGCAAAGCTTATACCCAAATTCTAAAATGTTACCTATCCTGTTTATGAGTACATTTCAATTTTTTGGAAGAATACAGGAAAGGAATTTGTAGAAAAAGGACTATTCTTTCAAGATTTAATGGAATCCTGCATTGTGGTTGGCAGTTGTGTGTGTTGCATACTAATCTTCAAAAACTGATATCAGATTTCAAAGTTAAAAGGCAATTCTATTCCTCATTGATTTTTCTCTTAAGTCTTCATCTTCCAGCAAAGACTTGAATTTCACCAACAATCTAGAAAACATCCGCAATATGTTGTTTCATCTATACTTTTATTTTGCAGACATTTAAAATGTGCATTACATTATGCGTATTGCTTCAATTCTCAGATTCCAGTCGCCATGCATACATTTAAAGGCGTTGGTATTAAATTATTAACATTGAAACTGCTTATTCTTACATGTATTCCAAAAAAGTCAACAATTTGTTATTAGCTGCCATGAGCATTGCCTGAGGAGCATTAATAACATCCAACTGACCTCATATGTACTACTTGATAAATGTGTTTATGGAAATTAAGCTTAAGATAGTGTTTTCCCTTTTGTGGAATTGAGTTGTTCCTGACCAAATTTATTAAGCTAACTACCATTTCCTAAAAGAGGCCCAGCCAATGTATAATAAATAACCCGTGTCTGCTTAAATTGTTGTGGACAATTTCAAAAAGCTCTATACAAATCAAAGGTGCTAATTTTCCCACACTCTTAATTTTCGTTCCAATAAAGATCACTCGCAATGAAGATTCCAAAATACTTGTTTAAGAAAGATGTATTTTAATGAAATGGGTGAAAAATCCAAATCTCGTGGGGAAAGGCGAGAGAGACTTGGCGATGATGTCAGCTATCATTAGTGGATTATTCAAGTTGAACTAGAAAAAATTTAGAGGAAAGCTAAACGAAAAAGGTTTCAAGCTACTGGATTCACATCTAGCTGACATTACAGCGCTCAAGAGTGCTCAGCATTTATTTGAGAGAACTCTTAATTTTAACATGTTATATTTTAAATACACATGAAAAGAAACAATATTTTTTCGTCATGAGTACTTCCCTTTGAAATGAATTGATGACATTTAACTGGACGATCCCACTCAATGCATACTTTGGAGAAGTCTAACTAACATGGATGATGCAGACTATTAGTTTCAATAAAAACTTTTTCTCTGGTTACTGAAGTCAGAATGTTTATTTTAATTCAATAGCTCAAACAGGTCAACAACATGATCCCTGGTGACAAACCCATCACCCACAAGCATCTCAGGCATGTCTTAGCATTCGAGCATTACACAGCCCATTGTGACACTCCAACACATTCATGTACATAATTTATGACACCTACATGTACATTACATTATACTAGCTGGGACCTTAAATCATGGATAAAATGATTCCAGGTTAAAGTTTCATACTACTGTGACAGACCCAACAATCTAACTATTTAACAATATCGACTTTTAGCATTTCATAAAATGTGCCCTTTACTCTTTACTTGCATAAAACTCCTTCCATAGTTGAACTGAATATGCATTAGTTTTGTAAATAAAAAATACAATAAAATGAAAATATATGGCAACCATTCTACAGCTTTCTCTCACTAGACAACGTTTTGGTTTTGGCATGATTCACAATTTTATCTGCAGTGCTATACTTTATCTCTGCATTGCCATTGGTTAATCCTGCTAAGAATTATTCCTCGTTTTCATGTATCACTGGGGAATTAATGAATGGATTTTGTCTGCTTATATCTTTCGTAATCTAATAACCAATATATCGCGGCGTTGAATACGGCCCATTGCAATTAACCTGACTTCATGCAAGGCATAATGCAAATTCCAATCTAGCCCACTGGCGGATTCAGGAAATTTCATTTAATTTTCTAGTTTTTATGATAGGAATTAAGGAGACATTTGATTTTTGCTTCTTGGATTTTGTATGCATTAAAAACCAAATTAATTTATTTTGACTCGCACTTCTTTTGGGGAAAAAATCTCTGAACATAAAATTCAAAATACCTAACTCTTCTTCCCCCATACCCCCAGAAATTAATAAGTAAAAAGATTAAATCATTTTATTTAAGAAGTTTGTGCTTTTGGGACACTAGTTCAAATAGCCGGGGAGTTCTAAGAACATTTAGGTAATGATATTAAAAAAGCATTTTTGACATTTATTAAGTGCCTAACATATTTTTTTATTTTTTGAAAATCTTGCTATTAATTTCAAAACCGCTTATTTAGCTTCCCAAGCGAAATGACTTAAAATTTGCAAGTTTTTCAAGAACTACTACTGAATTTTCATTCCTTAAAATGAACTAACTAAACTTATCTATTTTTTTGTGCAGCAAATATATCCGATTCCCTAGAAAAAACTAAAATGTTTTTAATTTTACTTTTTACGAAAAGTCTTTTGGGGATTTTAAACCAATTCTTGCCATGGAAAGTATGGTGCACTTTTTATGTTCTTGACAAGGAGATATCTTAAAAGGGGAATATCCAATAAAAACATTAAACAGTTGCAAAATATTCAAATAATTCTTTGGGGAAAAAAAAAATTCAAAAAGAATGCTCTCTCGAAATTGCTGCACTCCAGAGTTCTGCATGTGATGTCAACTACAGATCCGAGTATTTTTGCATGCATCTTTTATGTTAAACTTTCCTTCCCATCTTTTAGTTCAAATTAGAACGCTAGTTATAGC
>JAQFXX010000022.1:0-14671 GCA_034693985.1 Nemasoma varicorne
GTTATTAAATCCACCGATCAAATGAGCACTTAAATTATCTGCTGCAACTGCATGTAGTGAAACAACAAATTTTTGAAAATTGCCTGTTTGAAGTTTAATTTCCAGTCCATTTAAAAGCAGAGTGTTAAGGTCATCAGTTATACATTGAAATACCCGATTATAGCTATACATTTTAATATGCCTATGCTTTACTAGCATTGCAAGAAATATTGATGACATAATGTGAACCAGAATAATAATCGTGCAAATTGGTATCATTAATAGGCATACTATTTAGTACATGGCTAGTAATTTCGTCATTTGACAAAAGTTGTATTAGAGTATTTTTTGTTGGTACATAATGTTGTACAGGCTTTTTTGTTTCAACTTTTTCAATACATATTTCTGTTGGTGCAACATATGGAAATTTGCATTTCACATAACTTTGCAGACTTCGAAAATCAGTGACAAATTTGCAGGTTTCTGAAAAGCATAATGGAGATTCTATAATAAAACTAAAAGAATTATCCTCTTTATCAGATTCAGAATTTCTGTTTTTAAACAAATCAAATAAGGATGTTTGAATGGTATCCAAGATTCCCAGACAATCTCCAGCAATAATTTCAATATCTTTAGAGTTTTCAAACATCCATCTATTCCACATGTTACTTTGAAATTTTGTTTAAAAGAATGTGCAAGGCTAATGTGTGTTAATAGTCTCCCAAAGGTAGGAAATATTGCATTACAATTACTACATCTCAGCATGCTTACAAATTTTTATCAAAATAATCACAAAAAGATATTAGCAAACCGTCTTGCAGGTTTGTGACTTAACTTTTTATGGACTCCTAAACCATATTCAAAAATTTAAAAGGTTTTTTCAAGGTCCTTAAAATCAATATCAAACAAAAAATAAACAGTATAGAACGCTTATCCCTTGTACGAAATCACTGTCTTGGAATAGGATGTGTTCTCCAAATGCTACTTCATAGGAGCTTTCACCGAATAATTTGTCCAAAACAAGTCTTGGTTTAAAATCTTTTGGTAGTTCCTAAATTTAAAGGAAGAAAATATATCAGTTCATCTTATATGAATTTGTATTAGTTTACTATAAATCATTTGCATGGCTTGTATACAGGCCTGCCTTCCTGAAAACCATAAACAGAAAGTCAGAAAATGTGAGGAAATTTTGTCAAAATAGAACTAAAGTCAGGAAATAGTCACGATCATGCTGGCAAAATGATTTCCATGACCATAACCTGGCATTCAGTTCATTTTCGCAAATTCCTTGACTTTAACTGATCAATTGGATTTTTCTTGACTCTATCTGACTCCCTCTGACTTTCCATCTGAGTGGAAGACAAATTTTAGCTCCCTGTTTTTCTTACCGTCACTGACTTGTTTATTTCACCAAAATAAATAGTATGCCAGGGAAAGTCATAGAAATGCAAAATAGTCAGGAAAAGTCATGAAATTTTGTTAAAATGTACTAAACGTGAAGGAAGTCTTTCTCACCCTGTCTATTTAAAATTTCTGATTTACTATTGATGATTTGCAAAATTTCCTGACTTTTCCTGACCATTTTGCATTTTACTGACTTCCCTTTCCCAACCTAATATGGTCAAACATCCAGTTACCACTTAAGTACTTATGACAAGGATAAATACACATAAATCTCAGATTAAACTTTTGGAGCACTCTGTATACTTACTCCAGATTCCATAAACAGAAATGTGGTAATATACTAGCAGCAGATAGAATCCTGCCTTAACTGTTGCATATTTATCTGTCCATGCAACAATTTATCCAATTTAACTATATATTTTGTAACCAAAATCAACAATTTTTATTTAAAATAGCTGATTAATTTACCTGTTTCTGAGTTTAGCAAAAAATTAAGCCTGATTGACTGGGCAAATTTGTAGCGAGATGTGCTGTCAACCAAGCTTTGACAAAAACCAAAAAAGAAAAGTAGCGAGTTTGCTCTCGATATTGGTCAGCTGAATTGCAGTGTATTCCGGATACAATTTTGAAGCCAATTGTAAGATATTACTGGTTTCAATGTACAACTAAAATCAATCAAAACAAAATATTGAAAAAATGTTTAGGTCTAAATCAATTATTTCTGCTTTGGTCAGCTTACATATAATGCAACCTTATACACTTCTTCTTCACTAAACACTAAATGGAACTGTGCATCTTTTACTTGTTTAATCTTTGATCTCCCATGTGACAAGGTATTGCCTAAATAATCTAAAATTTTGTCGACATCAGGCCTAGGTTAGTCAACTTCCTCATGAAGAAGCTCAAGAATTTCATCAGTTAACGGCCTTATTGGAGCTGTTAAGTTCTGCAAACATTTAATAAAAAATTTTAAAAACAAAAATAATAAAAAATAGGCTAATTATTTTAGTATAGACTTTTAACTAATATCATTCAGAAGTCTTAAACTTTCTGACCTGAAATCTCTTGCATGGCTGAACTGCATTGTCAGGTTCTCGCTGCTTTCGTTTTTCAGCAGTATTAAATTTTCTTTTAATCTCCTGAATGACTTCCCCACCAACCCCATTTCTGTAATGCTTGAACTTTCTAATCAGTTTTGATTTCCATAAATACTAAAAAAATAACTGAAAATGGTATTTTTGCACTCACGTCTGAAATTTTGATGGCAATTCAAAAAAGTTCACTAAATTCTGTTTCATTGTACAGAAAGCAAATATACATAATATTAATTTTTAATAAAAATTCCATACATACTATTCCATCTGATCCTGGGACATCACCCTTAAGAAATGGAAATGATTTTACTAGTGTTTGGCACACGTCTGTATATTGAATTAAAGAAGGATACCTTTATTGAAAATAAGGATTGCATAAATAATTTATGCATTTCAATAAGGTTGTCATTTAGTGTTTATCACTCACGGTGCAGTCTTGTCAAAATAGTTCAGCATATGGTGGAAAAGTGCATCGATTATTTTATTTGCAATTGCTTCATGAGTTTTGCATTTTGGATTTTTTTCTTTTATTAATTTGGTTACATCAGATGGAAAAGCTGGCAAAGCATAAGTTTGCGGCCATTTCCCAGGTGCATGTGTGCCAAATCTGCAGATAAAAGAAATGGTATTACATTGGAAAAGTTAATTGGGAAACAAATTTTTCTATTAATTCTGAATATTATTTGATTGGAAAAAGTGAAATATTTTACCTTGCATTATCTAAATCATCAGTTATTTCATTTACTGATAAGTAATCATTTGAATCCTTATGAATTTCAGCTTTATTGAAATAAATTTTAACTTTGTCTAAGTCAGTTAAACAGGTTTCTGATAAGTCCACAAATTCTTCGAATGATTTGTTGAAGATTTCCACTTTCTCTTTAGAAAGTGTATCATTTTCACCCGGTTTGAAAACTTTTAATTTTAAGTTCATTTTCAACCTCTGATAGCAAATCTTCATACGATTCAACGGTAAAAACCTTTTTAAAAGCTACCTTAGAGTCAAAAATTACTGTTGCTAAGACCCTCATATTTTCTAAATTGCCCTGAAAAAAACAAACATCCATTCAGATTTCCATCAGATATCTGACTTCAAATTTTTAAAGAAACAGAACTATATAAACTTACCAGAAATGCTGTAGAAAATGTTATGTATTCCAAATAGAAAACACCAAATCGCGTACTTTAAGAGTGAAAGAGAGACAAAAAGCTAACTGCACATATTTTTGGCAACAAGTTGTTGGCTTGGTCAAATCAGGACACAGGAAATGGGGGACATTAAGTTTAGGGATACACACGTAAACAAGTGGGTCCAAAAAACAAGTGGGCCATTAAACAACAAACATATTGCATGCATTTTCTGGATCGGGGTACATTATAAAATAAAGAAGGTACAAGTGTTCATTTGTAACTCACTAAAAATGCTTTTGTACCATTTTGGTTTAGAGTGAAAGGCTCTAAAAACTTATTTTATATTCTTGTGCAATGTTCTTAGCCTAACTGTCTTCTAGTGTTGTCTCCACCCTCTCTTATCCAGCCAATACATAAGCCCCACTACCAGGTTAGAAATTATCTTAGAAAACACTTGAATTATGAGGAAAATGGAAGAATATCAACCCTTTGGTTTCGATTTGTTGCTGGCATTCGCTTTAAAATGGCTGCCAAAATGAAATTATTGATTCCCATTACTATCTATTAGTTGATTTAAGGTTATAAAACTTCTGTTCCTATTATCCTATCTGTGCATGCAAAAGTTTATTGTTTTATTGGCTCAATTATCCACTGCTGGCCCGGACACTATGGATCCAAAAATCAATAAGGTAAGTTTTGGACATTTGCACCTCCAAGATAGCCATAATTTTTCGGTAAATTCCCGTGCTGTTTGGACCACAGCCTTTTGGATGGCCAGCCAATCCAGTGCATCTGTGAAACACTTCCTCGGGCAGAAGTCCATAATGTCCTCCTCAGGCGGGTGGTTTTAGGCTTCAACGGGGTTACGGAACCCCTGCAATTGGAGCTCTTCTATCTCAGGCACTTCCGTGTGCACAAGATTTTGAGGCTGCTTTATAAAAACCTTCACTATTACTGTTGTGTGGCCCAGCTTCAGATGTGCCCCCTTCTATTTTAGTTCTCCTGTTTGGACACAAAGGAATATTCGGTTAATTGGGTGGACTTCATGATCGCTCAGCCACCCTTCTGGGACCAAGAGAACTTAGCAAGCAATCTGCGGATTGTCCCCCGGCCTGGACAGCGGCGCATTCCCAGGCGCCCTCTGCAGCCGAGGAGCCTGATGCCAAATATCTACTACCCACATTGATATTCTTCCAAAGGTTAGTTTTGTTTTGTTTTTTATTTTTCCAGGGATATTTCTCTTTTGGCTGGAGGTGGTGAACCCCCCGGTCTCTTTTGCCTAAGTACCCTTTGGTCAATATACATTAAATTAAAATGCAATTGTTTCATGCTGTATCAACTCATTGAATAGTAAAGGATCCAAATCCCCAATTTCATAAAAATCCTTCATATTTGAAATTTTAAGGGCCCTTGTACCTAAATGCCCTCTGGTTATAAGAGGCTTCCTTGGCAAGAACATAAAAATGTACACCATCTCTTTGCAGGCTAAGAAGTTGTGAAAATTCTCCATAGACATTTTTCAGAAAAAGTAAAATTAAAAATTGCTAATTATTTTTTTTGACACAGAAAATATCTGATTCCCTAGAACTTTACCCCAACCCAATGGCATTTAAGTTTGGTTAAATTTAATGGATATATAGGGACAAAAACTCAGGATTTCTAAGCTGTTTTAAAAGTAATGGGACCGTTTTAAACAAAAATAAAAAAATATCTTTGGCACTAGAAAAACATTCAAGTAATAATATCCAAAAATAATTTTTGGGATTCATTATTTTGTTTTTGAGTTCTACCTCTTGAAAAGTGCAAACCACAATTTACAGTCGCATAATGCTAAAAATTGAGTTGCATGGGATTTTGTTCCATTTGGAAATTTTACAAGGAACCCTCTAAATGGAGACCAAATAGGTATGAAATCATTCCATGCCAGATCAAATCGCCAAATATTTAATGATCCAAATCCCTAAATTCATGATAATCCTTAATGTTCTAAATTTCAAGGGCCTTGGACCTAAATTCCCTTTGGTTAATTTACATTAAATAGGTTAAAAATTGTTCCATGCCCAACGTATCTTCAACATCTAAGACCTCAAAATATCGTTTGACTAGTTTTTCCATTGAAGCCATAGGTGCAATGCTATGGACCTACAATTGACGGATTAAGGGTCTATGTACCTGGATAATTCCAAATATGTAAAAATTTTAATGTTCTGTGGTCAATAGCACACACAGCAAATGTCTGGTTTTTGCCTATAGACGTAATGACTTAATTTTGACCATTAGGGCCTATTTCAAAGGGCTTGGTCAAGGACCAGAATGAGGCCATGTCAATTGCACACACATATACACACACATTTCGAAAACAATAAGCTATTATTTCATGCCGAGCTTAAAAGTTCCCCTGACATCGAAAACTTTTTACTTTTAAAATCACAGATTCCTTCCTAAAACTTCCTAATATGCTGTTTTTTTCTCAGTAATAACTTTGGAAGCTTCTGAAAATTAACATTTTATGAACAAGCTGCAGATAAACTTAGAGACAATCGCCTGCTGTAATTTGAATTTAGATTGTGTTGCAGCTCAGCAGACGTCGCAACTCTTTTTATCCACAGTCACTCATTATTGGCTAAAACCGTACCCCACACCAAACAAGGCATTACCTATGACGCTGCATTCCCTAATGGTTAGGATTTCCTCCTCTAACTAAGTTAGGATGTGTGGATGGCTTACTCGCTTTGTTTAGCAGCCTACTAGTACTAAATGATCGGAGAATTTGGCTAAATTTCTTCATTTTCGAGTGATTAATGCTGAATTGCGTATTCTGTGCAGAATTAATAGGTAAGCATCTATTTTATGCCTTTATTTAAAGCGTTCTTGTCCACTATTGCACTCTGTCCTGGTAAAATTCCCAACTAAATGAAAATCACATTCAGCTCTTTTTGATTATCGCACCGTATAAACGGTAAACGTACGGTAATTTCCGTAATTTTTTTTCGAAAGAATGCCGCCAAAACTAGGGGATACTGTTGTCCTTATTGCTTTAATGAGAAGGGAAGAAGGCCTGCAACCCCTTTTCTCCCATATGGAAATCAAATGAAAATGTGTGAATATCTCAGCAAGAAGTGAACCTCAAAAAGCACATGGAGTCCCTCTGTGATCAATATTGTAAGTGTGAAAACAATCTTCCGCACATCATTGTATTACCTGCTGGATTTTCATATAGCGAATAGCACACTTTCCTGGAAATGGGTAGATCTGGGTTCAAATTCCCTGATCGACTGTCCTGACTTTGTTTTTCTTGGCTTTTCAAACTTCCTCCAGGCGAATAGCGGGACAGTACCTTGAAAAAGTCATCCAGGACTGCATTTTTTTCCACCTTACTATCTCCTCATTCCTTTCTTCAACCATTTTTCTCTCCTACATGCTTTGAAATGCTACATGCTTTAGTTGCTGCTGGCACCGTAAACACTACCGGCATTCCTGTAGCATGTCTCCACCTTTTAAACGATTTATTCAGCTTCCTCTAATTGCTGGTAATTGAGGTTGTAACATGTCACAACATCAAGAATTAATTTTTTACTGCTTTATTTAACATAACTTTACCCAAGCTAACAACATGTGATGTATATATAGCATGTCGTTGGGTTTGGTTAGGTTAAATTTTTTTGGGAAGGTGGAGTAGACATGCTACAGGAATGCTAACGCTACCAACCAACCCCACAGTCACCCAGCTCAGTTTGCAAAATGGTTAACACACTTGCCTGTCAATGGGGAGATGTGTGGCTCAATTTCCTGGTCGACTGTCCTGATTTTGGTTTTCATGGTGTTACAAAGTACCTCCAGGCAAATACTGGGACAGTACCTTGAAAAAGTGGGCCTCGACGGCATCCCTTCCCACCTTGACAAAAATTCACATTTCAACAAGTTTAGAACGGTTGTAAATTGGGACAAAAGTTGAGTTTGGCAAGAGATGTAATATTTAGCAGATTTACCCGGATTTTTTAAATTCAGTGGAGGCAAATATCGACTTTTTATAAATATGCAGATATGCTGTCCACAACATTTCATGGTATAAGTTGAAGAATTGTCTGCACAGCTATTAATCTTCATACATGTATAACATTTCTACAACCCCATTTTGTCTTATTTAGATGTTACAAATGGATGAATTTGAGTTAAACATTGATGAAAGAATTGATTTGGATAATTTAACATGCCTATGCTAAAACCAATGTAACCGAACAGGAGATGAGCATGTGCGGGGTGCCTGTAAATGTAAAAATGCAAATAGATTTTGCACACCAGCTTGTTGTTGTGGATGGCCTAAGTTGCCATGCAGTAATCGTTTACAAATTGAAGACATCTTAGCACAGTGATTGGGGACCATTCTTCAGATTCAGAACTTAGATTCAAACGAAAAGTTAGTTTCTAATGACTAATTTAATGTATTTCATTTAAACTGAAAGCAACAAAGAGTACTAAAAATCACAACATAGATCATAATAATAATTGCACCTTTTCATTTCTATTATTCAGAGCAAAAACACAAAAACCACGCGTAAAAAATACAAATAAAGCCAAGGAACCATCATCAATTAGAAAGGTATACACTTCCAATTTAGGTAGTTGCAATTTTCAGTCAAAAAAATAATACAAAAACAAACATGAAATACATTTCTATATAGTTTATTTATGATTTCAGGGGGCTTGCAAGGAAATCACAGACATTAACCCTGAAATCTTAAATACTGAGGAGGATGATATGGAGGTAATACAAATAATCTAATATTAAACATGTTTAAAGTCATTTACACAGTTAAACTATTTCTATAATTACATTTTTTTAAAAATAGCAAGATCACGTATCAAGTGATATTTCTGAAAATGAGGAAGATATGGAGATAGGAGATTTCAATAACAAACCTAAGGTATTTTAGTGGAATGGTGTGGTAGAAAATAGTTCAATCAGTTATTTTAAATGAATCATTTAATGTTTCAGAGAGCACCGCGAAAAAAATTATTCTAAAATTGGACAGAAATGATCTTGCTAGATCTAACTTGTCAAAATGTGAACAGACCATTAAGGTAAATTTGGTCTTACATTTTTATGCTTTCCTTGCTTTGCACTTTTTTTTGGCAAAAATTAATAGTCGGTTTCTGAAACAAATAAACATATAAAAAATAATTTGAGCTTTTGCCAGTACTTTGTGTAATGGTAATTCTGGTTATAAAATGAACATTTATAATTATTTTTGGAAATCGTAGGCCAAACACTCAAACATACTAGAGATAGGTACAGAAGAATTTTTACATACAGACTCTTCACACTCTAAAACGGTTGCACCCCTTCATTTGAGTTTATTAAGTAGTGGAAGCCACTGAATAGAAATGCATTTTGCGTCTGTCTGACCCCCTAATAGATCTCTAGAATGGTTTGGTGGATTCTAATCTTGATTTTCAATATTTTTCCCTCCATTCCCAAAGGGTTAAAAGTGTCTTTTTCTTAACCCTGGTGTCTTCCTTTCAGGTCATAAGTCCAAGTCGAAGGTAAACTTTCCGTATCTTAGGAACTATTTAACTAATTTCAGTTACGTTTGCTCACATGTTCCTTTGGTCCCACATGGTTACAAATGCCAACACCTTTGACCTCCAGAGCACTCCTTCCAGGCCACATATCAAGTGTTTTAACTTAAAACTATTTAGTGAATTTTTGGTGGTTTTCGAACATATGTTCCGTGGGTTCCACAAGGTTTCAATTGTACCTACTTTTCAACACCAGTGCCCTCCTTCCAGGACAAAGGTCAAGCGCTTGTATCTCCAGAACAATTTAGTGGATTTCAGTTGGTTCCCAAATAGTTACAAATGAATTTTAATTTTTAACCCCAGGGTCCTTCTTCCAGGTCAAAGGTCAAATGTTGGTACCTGGTAAAGTATGAAGTGTATTTTGGTTCTGTTTTCAAATCTGGTATACCAGCTGACCCACCTGTCTTTGTCGTGCTTATAACATGTACACCAAAAATAGTAAAGCTTGTAAATATTTTGTGGTCAATTGAAAACTAAAAATTTAGTTGTATGAAATTTCACACAAAATTTGAAATTCTTAACTTTCATAATCAGCAAATTGAATAGCAATATAGATTATGGTTTTAAAAAATTACAATTAGACTCTTTTATTCTAATACATGTATTAGGCTTAATCCCTTAAATTATCCTGTCATATTAGCCCCGGATTTTTTTGGAAAGGGGTTACAAGGGTCAAAAGATAATATGTAAATCTTTGAGACATGAGGAACTCTAATCAAAAACAGAAAAATTACCCAGTAGGCCCTAACATACAATCTCTTAACCTCCTGATGGTTTACCCAGATGGGATCAAAACAAATATGCACAAAATCTATTAGATACAGTAGGTGTTTAGATATATGCCCATGACCTTTTGCACAGCTAGTAGGGGTTATAGGGTCCCAGTTCAATTTTACTTAAAATTTTTGAATAACCATTGACAACATCTTAATTTGGTTGCATGGAGAATTAAGGTTTTATTTGTGGATTTTATTGAGAGACTTTTAAAATGCATTTACAGCAAGTTGGTGACATTTTTTGAAATGTTTTGATTGCAAATAAAAAATAAGAATTTTCTGCACCATACATGATATAAAATGTTTTATATTGAAAATTTTTAGGGTAAGAGAGCGGAGGTTGAGGCTTTCTTGGGAATTTAAAAAAAATAGTTAATTACTTAATGTAAATATTCACTTCCAGAACGCCATTTCTCAGATGTCACGTCCTGCAATTAAACAAGCATATTTTGAGCTAGTAAAACTAAACCCTGAAATGGCGTCCGATCTGATTCACGGTAAACTTATATTATAATAGTAAGTAAGCGTTTCTGGTTGATTTTTCCTATAGGCTTTTATAGAAGGCAAATGAAAAGTAATTTTTCTTGGTTTTCTAATCACGTTTGAATCCCACCTCTTTTAAAGACATTCTTTCGCATCACAAAGGTTTTGGCAAGTCTAACACTATATTTGTGGCCTTTTCTGGTGTTTGCAATCAGCAATAAATTAGAATGGAATTTTTGCATGCGCGCCAAATTCCATAACGTGCAAAGAGAGGCACCACTTGAGCAAATTAGAGGAATGGGACGTCCTTGACCTTGCTTGAACAAGGCGAGATATAGACTTTAATATACAGGATTTAAACACATTACCATTTACCTATACTTATTTCAACCAGAAACTATTATTCCTGAATTCTAACGTCAACATTTATGCCATATATAAAGCTAAATATATGTTCATGTATCATATTTAAAGAAAAATCATCAGGTGATGATGACACACCAGAAAGCAGAGAAAACAATCCAAGAAACACACCAGCTTGGTGCATTTGTGGAGTATGCCGGCCTATGCCTACTGAAAACGAAAATGTTTGCTGTGGAAGGCAGGATAGGTGCATTACCAGAGGACCGCAGTTTCCAATGTACTGCTTAGATGAAGGAGCCCTGCGCATCAGTTTGCGTTACTAAAATGCAGTATTTGTGGCAGAGGAAGTTCTAAATAACCAAAATTTACATCATGCAGCATATCGAAACTTTGTTTTGTGGCAACTGGGACAAGGAAATAGGGTGGTGATACCAGCCTGTGTTGTTCAAGCCACTAGGCATGTGTATCCAAACCCAGATGGGGCGCACATCGGATTTCAGGTAAGGTTTCATCCTAACTAACCTAGTCAGTTAGGATCTATCCATGACAAGTCACGGAGTATAATTGCATATTTTTCATTAAGGTTACTCTCTGTCGAATTTTTTATGTTTGTCGATGCCAGCGACAAGAAGTTAGAGCTGTAGCATAGCTACAGTCAGGCAGACAAGCAATCTTCAAAACTGCCGGACGGTGCTGAGAAGTTAAATTGTAAAGCAAAACAAGCTCCCAGCCAAAGTTGCAGCTTGCCAGGCAGACAGACTTGCCTCTTAGGGTTAGCCAGTCGAGTCTGTATTGGAAGCCACGAAGCCAAAAGCAGATTGATCTTCAAAAACTGATAAATTTTATTCGGCAAACAGCAAACAGCAAACCATGGAGAAAATTCTCCCAACAATTCAAACATTAATATATAACAAGAGAGAGAGAGATGTGTCTCTTGCTACTCAAATCTGATTACCAATTCAAAAAATTCCAATTTCCAGGCTTTTATACTCTTAGCCACGGATTTGGAATGCAAAAAAAGAACCAATAAAAAATAAGCAACAAAAACATGTGCAACAATTCTGAATCCGTGGCTAACTGGATGCAAAAATTTAGATGGCGGAACAAAAACCAACGCAACAATTCCAAATTCGCGGATAACAGGAAACAAAAGAAATGGATAACTCACAAAGGTCTGCCATTTTAAATACATTAAAAACATATACAAATACAAATATAACATGCAAAACGTTACAAAACCAAACAACAAAAGGTGACACTGAGCCAACAATGTTAAACCATTCTTGTTACAAGCAAGGACACCAGAAACCAAAGCTTACAATTCTTGTTACAAGCAAAGTCACCATAAACCAAAGCTTACAATTAAAAGGCTATTAGAAATATTTTTAATTTTTAAGCAACTGTTGCATTCCTTCAGACGACTTTAACGTTAAAAAAAGAGCTTAAACCTTACGAAGTAAAATATAACGCAAATAATTTTAAATGCTTTCCAATCGTATTTTTATGTTCTGCTTCAGTTTGATTGTTATGTAAAGCCAGTTGCGAATTATATGCAAATTAGTCTAACGACATCATTACTAAAGTTAGCTTTCTTTTATGAAAGTTGCATATGTAATCCTTAGGCTGTCTTTGTTTTGTTAGGCACTATGTGGGAAAAGTGGTACAATGCTGGTATTTTAATTTGTGATATGGCATTAATAGTTATTGCACCTTTAATTAGAAATCTGCATAAAAAGTTAACTTTTTAACTTTCAGCGTATTTACTCATTATACCAGAATTGAAAAAATTAAACACAATTAAATATCAATATTGTACCACTTTACTGATAGCACTTAATCAGAGTCTAACTAGTCTACAAACTATGTTATAGTTTTAGTCAATCGTAGAGCAAGAAAAAAACATGGTCACAAATTAATATATCAGTGGCCATAATAGTTGGTTATATAGGTCTGGAGAAAGGCTATATACATGTTAAATTGAACTTAAACTGGTCTTTTTTATATACTTCACGGTATTATTTTTGCAAAATAATTGCAAAAGATTTTTAATGACTTTAATAAATAGTTTTCTTTATATCTTTCATTCTAAATGAAAGGGAAATTTTGTTCTGTTAAATTTGTAAGGATCTCAGATCATATACATGTTGAATTTAGCTTACCACTGATGTTCCTTATATGCCCTATGGTATTATATTGCAAAAGAATTGCAATTATCGCTATTGACTATGATTGACTCTTAGCAATTAATTGCATTGTTCTGAGGTTTTTTACGAAAATTAAAGTAATAATATTAAGAAATCTCCATTTTAATATATTTTGTGATTTTGTTAAATGCCTATAATATGAAAATTAGTTGAATGGTTAATTTATTTTCCCCTCCGTATTTATTCCTATCCAATTGCATTAGAAAATAATTTGTGGTAATTTGCGTAATTTTCAAAATAGTTAACGGCATTTCTATTGTTACTCTTTGTAAATGGGGAACAATAGGTTTTGCTTTTACGAAAGTTGCTAAAAAAATGAAAACCGCTAAGAGCAATACAATAAATTGCTAAGAATATATGTTAAAAGTTATCAAACTTTGTGCAAGGTATATTTTGCTCCTTAAATTTTAACTATCATTGATTTTCAAGTTTGTGATACATTTTTGTACGATAGCATATACCAAAAATGCCGTGTATTTTTTTCAAATAAAAATGATCCTCTTCATTTGGCTATAAAAATGCTTGTCTGATACTTATTGAATTAAATGATGATTTAAAATGGTCATTCTTATCAGATGCAGAACATAAACAGGTGATATTAGAGAATAGATTGCAGCAAAATATATCCATCGCTGCCTGTGTCTGGATTAAAGCAAAATATTTAAGAAATGATATCCAAGACCGTTTCTTTTTGTGTTGTAACCTTTGTTTTTTAGCATGAAAAACTACCAACATTAAGCATCAATTTTAGCACTGGGCTGTCAGATGGTTACAATGAGCATGCCTATACTTCTACTGCATGTCATGTATACAATTGCTGCTTACTTCAAGTTAGCCATGCTCAATCCTGAGGTTGCATCTGAATTAATGCATAAGAATCGCGATGGATTCTATGGCAATCTGCAAAGACATTGTTTTTAAGTAGGCATTAATATATGGAGCATCATTTTTATAAGGCAATTGGCAGTGGTGTTTGGCTAAAGATTGTAGCAGAATTATGTATTACCATGACTTTCCCCTCTAGTCATCACCGCCATGTTCGTCTTCATTCAATTCGCCACTTTCTTCTGATAAAATAACTTTTAGAATCTTTCTTAAAATCTATTTAACAGAAGTGAATATATGAGTTTACCAAAATTGTTGAATCTGGAAATATGCTGTTCAATAAGTTGTTCCATGGGTGGCTTATTGACAAGACTTCTGGAAGGATGGATTTGCCTTGGGTCATCGAAGTTGTAACTCAAATGTGCATGAACCCTACCCTTTCAAAAAATTCAATTGCATAGCTAATAAAAAATGGCATGAAGAAATTTTAATTAGAATTACTTTATATTGGCGCCTTCGGTTCAAAATGTCATCTAACATTTGAGGAATGTATCCGTAATCCTTAGGAACCTGTAGAGGTACAGTATATTAGCGTTTAGTCCTTTTACTGAAGGTGCTTCCCCAACTAAACATTTTAGAAGCAACAAATGCTTATCAGATTCTATAACAAAACATCTACATATTTGGAAAACTGCATTAATGCAAAAGATAATTGTGATTGTTTAATAATCTGGAAATGGTGCAGCGCAGAGCTGCCAGATTTGTTTTGGGCAATTACGAGCATACCTCGAGTGTAACTGAAATGTTGCGCAATTTGGAGTGGAGTTCTTTA
>JAQFXX010000023.1:0-14427 GCA_034693985.1 Nemasoma varicorne
TTTTAGCTAATTAATATACCTAAAAATGTAAAAGCAATTTATTTTTAAAGAGTTAAACTTCACTGAACTGGTTAATTCTGAATTAAAGTTTTAATATAGTAAAACTGCAAATACACATACAAAGTAAACAACTGAAAGAAGGTAAAATGCTCTTAAAATTACAAATCCAATATTAAAATGTAAAGAGATTATCAAACAAAACTTAAAAAAACTTGACAGAACCAAACTGTCTGAAAAACCAAGCTAAACAATAAAATGTTATGCAAAGAAAATTACATTAAAAACAAAATTCTGTATAATGCAAATGTAATAACTGTATAAACTGTAGCGTGTAAGGGGGCGTAGCGAGCTGGGTGCGGGATTGTAGTTTCCTAAAGCCACTCGAAAAGTAGAAATCGCCAAACGTGATTAAAACAGATATTTAACATTTAATTCAATAAATCGAAAACTGCCCAATGTGGGCTTACAGCCACCGAAAAGTACTGTCCCAACGGACAAAGGGCCACAGTCAGCCCAACCGAAAACAACTGCATCTGTTCAACGCGAAGAGTACACTATCTGAACAGTGAAATTCTCCTGACCAGGTAAGCCCAGCTTCCTGGTCAGGTGATATTGCAAATATGCATAAATGTTGAAAGAATGCCAAAGTGGCATTCTTTCCAAATTAGGCAATATCCCAGGGGGCACACATTTACATAGGTGACATTGGCACGTCACAAAACATAGAACATGTTTTAGGCTTAGTTGAAGAGTATACTCTGACCAGAAAAGAAATAAATCCTCTAACATTTTGAATAGCTAGCAATTTTATGCACTATACTTGAACCCTAACCAGTTGATCTGCTTAAACATGTTCTTTGTCAGATAGTAACCATAAAGCAGTGGATTTTTTAATTATTACCATCTTCCATTGTGCTGATAGTAAGTGAAAATCTCTTCTTCTGGTAGCGGCCCGCCTTCCATGGTGTAAGTTGGCAAGCCACCATGGCTAGATGCATTTGCCTTAAATTTGCTGTTACCTAGGCTTGTTACAACTTCTTCTTCTCTCATTTCCATAACCATCTGTTCCTTATTGTTAAAATTGTCGCTCATATCCACACTAAGTGTTTCCTCTTCCAAATCACTGTCATCTTCTATGGCTTCAATGACTTTCGTATCATTTCTCTTACGAAAGGAAATTTTTGGTGACTTTCCTTGAAAGGCAAAGATGCCAACTTTGACCAGTTGTTCGGTGGCCCTTGTCTTCGCCATTGCAAGTACTTTGCTATATGAGGCATCTTTTTTCTTTTTTGAAATGACGATTTCATTTGGGTTGGCTAGCAGCTCCATTGGAATGTCCAGGCGATGTATTCTTTGTAGAATGCTCATGATGCTGAAGTTAACTGTCGTTGAGAAGATAGAAGACTTGCTTCTCATCGCTCGGAATAGCGGCTCGCACTGTTGGGAGCCAAACCAAGGTGGATGTAATAAGTGGATTGCTCTTTTTGATGTTAATAAGGTCATCAACCGAAGAAGGCTATAAGCATTAAGTTCAATACAGAAGTAAGCATTCGTGGAAATAAAGTTGTTTTGCAGATTAAATCCAGGAACTGATTGTAACCAGGATGCCCATGCTTTTAAAATAAATACTGATGTCCAGATGAGCTCAATCCTTTTTAACGGGTCCAATGGTCATCCAGTAAAGAATTCTAGAACATTGTTTATCATCATCAGGTACAATTTTGTTGCAGTTGCATCAGGGCTGATAATTGACTCCTGTACCTCCAACGAGCACATACACTCAGCTGCATCGTAATTCTGTCTATCCTTTAGTTGCAAATCTGATGGTTGAAGGCGATGATTGCCTTTGTCAATGAGAATTTCTGAGGTGGTCAATGTTGCATGTTGCATTCCCAATTTTTAACTCGTCATCCTTTCTCAGAAATGCTCATCGGAGCTTTGCTCCAATGTACCAATATGTACCAAATCTTGAAGCATCAATGGAAGTTTTGAATCACAAATAAAATCTGGAAATTCCTTGCATTTATTTAGCCAATGGATTTCCTCTTCTGTTAAAATACAGGTGGTGTCTAATAATGAAGCTGAATAGAGACCTTCTGAATGCATCATGGAACACAGTTATTTTCGGTCTCCATCTGATGCAAATGAGACAACTTCGATTGCTCGTTTTCAACATTCTTCGATAATGTATTTCCATCTGCGCATGACGTGTTCTGATGTGAATTTGTTTGACATTCCTTACAATGACAAACAATAAGGGGGGACATTTTTTTAAAGTGGTTGAACCATCAAAGCATACACAAGCTTTGCTTTCTCCGTGGTTTTAATAATTCTCTGCGCTGATGGGAAATCCAAGAATTGAAAAAAGACCACATTCAGGAATGCCATTCTTGTCCAAAGGCAACACAAATCCAACGATGACATTTCGATTGCTGTCATACTTAAGTTTTGAAATTACCAGGGTGTCTACTAACCTGGAAAACCTGGAATACTCAGAATTTGTTTTTACTCTGGAATACTCAAGAAAACTCAGGGAATTTCTGTTGGAACCTGGAATTTTGTTGAAATGACTTGAGAATACAATTAATCTCAATTCAGCAAATCTTACTTTGATGAAAAGTTGGAAAAGATCTACCACCAGCAAAACTACATCATTGAAAAACTAGTTCCCCCTATTAGAAATCTTGCCAGCCACCATGTAAAGAGAAAGTTACGAGTCACGGATGTCTTAATAGATGGCAGTACTGTAATTGCTAAGATAGTGAAATTGAAATCCTCTGTTATTCTCAAATAAGTTTGAGTTTTCAGTATCTGATTTTTAGGTGTTTCTTTTAAGTTGCCTAATATTATTGTAAGTAAATTTTAATATTTACCATGTGACGAATTAATTTTATTTAGACAAATAACCAAAATATGGTATTCCTGAGGTTAATTGAGATACATTTAAGATTACATACTGTACATATTTATTTTACAATATGGATAGCTACAAGATGCCCAAGTCCTGGAAGTGTGCATTTAATAAAGATTGGATGGATCCGTCATTGAACCCTTCATATGCATCATGGATGCAAGAGTAAATTTTCTCTTAGCAATATTGGAAGACAGGCTGTAGTCAGCCAGGAATGTGGTGATAAGCATAAAAAAGCTATTAAGAATCGATCTGCATCTCTCGATATCGCATCATTTCTCAAAAAAAATTACACTGGAGCCGGAAAAGTCAAGACATCGTCAAGGAACCTGATGATCCAAGTTTTTTGGAACTTGGAAGTTGTGGTCTTCACGTTCTTCATGAAGCCTTTAAAACGGGACATAACAGCACAGGATGGGATTTAGTTTTGTTTCTTCGTGCATTGTACAACCTTTTTAAAAATACGCCTGCACACAGAGCTTATTATACATTTTACAGTGGTTCAATGTTGACTCCAAAGAAATTTTGTTCAATCAGATGGCTGGACAATATTCCATTTGCCAGAAGAGCCATTGATATCCTTCCTCAAGTTAAAATGTATGTAGAGGGTGTGAAAAAGGATAAGAAGACCCCAACATGTGCAAGCTTTGGCATAATAGATAATGCATTACAAGATTCATTGCTTTCTTCAAAATTGGCTTTCTTTGAATCACTGCCAGCTGAGATTGAACCATTTTTAAGGGAGTTCTAAACGGATGATCCCCTCGCACCATTTCTGTATGAAACGTTGCATGCAATTCTGCGTTCTCTGATGAGTCAATACATCCAAAAGATGGAAATAACATCAGCACTGACTGCTGCTCAACTCCTTCAAATTGATACTTTATCCCAAAAAGTGTTGCTTCCAGTCAAAGATATAGTCATTGGCTATGCAGCAAGATTACAATTGAAAAACACTAAATTGTCTGGGAAGCAAATTCACACATTTCGGCAAGAATGCAGATTATTTCTTTTAAAATTTACTGACAAAATAATTAAAAGGAGTTCATTAAAATACAAAATGACAAGAGGTGTAGCCAGCCTTAGCCCTACGATGGTTGCAGACTACCTTGACACTGGAGTTTTTTTATTTATCTACAGCTCTGGAGGTTTAGTGCAAAACAACTGGATTTCTGGAACATCGGCTGACAGAACTAAAAAATTGTACATTAAGTTTTGCTCATCCAAAGTTGTACAAGATGCTGCTGCTTAGACATTTTCCCGAAAGAATGGTAATCGCTTAGCTCATTTTTGGTGGGGCATTTTAAGTCAACATGAAGATGATGATCTTAAGGAGTTCATAAAAATGCCGCTAATACTTTCTTATGGGAATGCTGCAGTAGAGCGTGGTTTCTCTATTAATGCTGAGTGTGTAATTCAAAATTTAAGGGAAGAATCCTTGATTGCCCAACGCATTGTTCATGATGCTGTTTCATCAGCTGGTGGCCTGGAAAAGGTGCAAATATCCAAGGCTATGATTCTGTCAGCAAGAAATTCAAATGCAAAATAGGAGGCCCTTGCAAAATAAAAAGAACTAGTAAGTAATAAGGAAGGCAAAGCACGGGATCAAAAACGTGCTGCAGCAGAACTTAGAGAACTGAAGGAAAAAAAGCGGAAAATGGTAGCTGAAATGGAGATGGCGACTTCAGTGATTGAAAAAGATATACTCACACTTCAAAAAAAAGTTGATTCATAATTTTCCTTAATTTTCGAATCTGTTATAAAATAAAATAATTAAAAAATCAATAATAAAAGCATGCCTTGAATGTGAAGGAACAGTTATTATTAATTATATTTTGTTACTTTTCAACCTAGAAAACTACAGTTTTGACCCTGGAAAACCTGGAAAACTCAGGGAATTTACTTTCTAAGAATTAGTAGACACCCTGATTATGCACGTTGCGTCTTCGGAAATCACAACAGATTTTGCTTCTACTCCATACTTTACCAAGTGTTCGAGCAGCCAATCAAAACTAAATCCTCCCTCAGATATCTGTTTGCTCTTAGTCTTTAAGTAACGCCTGACTGTTTGTATGGCTGGCAGACCTCCTTTGCAGTTTTTGTGCACTAACCCATAAGCCGTTGGACCAGCCCAAATATACAAAAGTGTAGCAAAGTCTTTTACAATGATGCCATATGACTGTTTTTCTTTCTTTCTGGGTGCATTCTGGCAAGCACTTTCCCAATATTTGTCTTAGAACAAGTGGGATTTTTTCTGATGAAGGTAACAAAATATCACTTTGGCAAGTTTGATTGTTAAGCAGTGAAGAATTCTCCACCAAATCTTCTAAAGCTGCTCGCATTTCTGTATTTTCTTTTGCCAGTAAAGCAATGCTATCCAATACTTGATAAAAGTCAGTTAATAAACTGATCATCATCAATAGACCATTTAATGTGACGTGTTTGGGGTTGGCTTGAATGAGATAAGACACTGCCGTGCTGGTTGGTGGCAGTCGATGCTATCTGTCATGTGTTCTTGTCAGAATTTTTAGTTGTGGGGTCATTTGAAGTTCATGTGTAGTCATGATCATCCTGCAAATGTACTTCATGAGCTGGTTCCACCTGTGTTTCCACTTCAACACAATTTTCCAATTCGTGAAATTCAGGTTGGCTTTGTTGATGGACGCCGGTTTCTATAGGTTCCTCGTCGGGTTACACATCTGATCTTTCAGATAGTGTGAAAACATCTTGGCACCCACTTGTAGATGGCGTAACAAATGACGTTATCTTTGACTGTGTAGAATTGACTTGTCCTTTATTTTTCTCCAAGCAATGTTTCTGGAGACAAGCCCTAAAATGCCGATAAAAATTTGCTGGTCTGAAATGCCTTTTTACATATGTTAGATCAAGTTTTGATCCACAAAAGAGGCAAGTTACTGAAGCTGTGATTTGAGGAGCCAAACCTTCTTTTTCCTCATTTGTATTCATGGCCGAGGAATGTACTTGCAACAAAGATGGAGATACATTTACAACATAATGTTGTCCATCAAGAATTGTATGTTTTGGAAACTGATTTCACAAATTTCGAGATAGTAGTTTTTAAATAGTTGAGAATGTCTTTCATACTCTGGAGTTTGCTTCGACCTATACTCTAAAGTGATCTTTGATCAACAGATTCTGCATCTTCATTAACAGATGCATTTGAGGATCTTGTACAAGGTTGTTATTATGTCTAAATTTGTTGAATTTTCTGTTGATTTACATCTAAGCAGGACAGTCTTGGAAGATGGTTTTTTAAGTGTCTTTTGAGGACGGTTCGTTAGGTCCAAACTGTGAGCGCTTTGGTGGGAAAGGTTTTTGACTGATTTAGATTTAGTATTTTTTTACAAAATCAACTATCAGCTTCTAACGTCCTGGAAGAATGACAAATTTCTCGTTTCTGTTGTAAATTTTCCATACATTGCCTTTGCATCCTCATCGGTTTCGTCATAAGTTTCACGCATTAATTTCTCTATTTCTAGCATTGAACCATTGGGGCCTTCAGTCAAATCAAACAATGAGAATGCTTTCTCAGTTTTAAAACCGCAGCTTGCAAGATATAAAATCTCTTGATTTGGCAAGGACTTTAACAAAATATCAAAGCTGCAAGCTGACTCCCGAGTTGACTCCTCATCTTGCTCCTTATTGACAGCTGCTTCTTTGTTGAAAATCATTTCCAGTTAGTTTTACAATTCTGAAAATAATAAATGAAAAATGCAAACACCTTCTTCTTCTGAAATAATGTATTCCTATGAAAGCATTTTTTCTTTAACAATTTATTTAAGCTGTAGCTGGTCACCCATCATCTGACTGGAGCATTTTTAGTTTAATTAACTTCTAGTTACTACAAATCCAAGGGGCTAATCGAAAAAGGAAAAATAAAATATGGACCAGGTAAGATTCAATCCCATTCTAAAATTTCCATACATACAAACGCAAACACAACCACAAAGGGGAAAAAAGTACTCTTTATTTAAAATGCTTGGAGATCAGTCCAGTAGTTTTTAAGATGAAATCTCTTTGACCTTAGATCTAGAAACTATTATATAACTATTTATAATCCCAAAACAGCTGAGATTGGTCCAGTAGTTTCTGATGCAGGTTTCCCTCACTTGACCTTTTGGCTTGGAACCCTATAGACAACCTTTTGATCTGAAGATTTAAAGATCTGCTTATTTCAATTAAAGGCATATCCTCGGCTTGATTAAAGAGACCCAATTCACTCCTCGATCGTGCCACCTGGATTCTATTTTTGAACTAACTTATTTTATTGCATGTGCCATAGAAAAATCATCAGGTTTTTAAATTAATAGGACAGTTTTTAAAAATTAAAAAATATCTGAGTAAAAGTTCTAATTAAATTTTTTACAAAGATCCTTCTTTGGTATGGATTTCAGAAAATTAGATCTAATTCCAGAAAAAGTTGATGAAATTCCAGAAAATGTATCTGTTATGTAAATTTCATGCATTTGCCTATCCATATTACTAGTCAGATTCTATCTCTTTATAACTCAAATATTACCAAAAATAACATTTAACCTGAAAAGATGCAAAGTTAACCTCTGGTTCCTTTAAAAAAAGAGCTAAAAGTGACGTCACATTCAGCGCTTTTCATTTAATTTTATTCATCTTAAACTTTTAGTTTGAATGCACTTTTTATGAATATTTTTGTAATAAAAGGATAGAATCCAAACGGTAATAAGAATAGGCGCATGCGTGAAATGCAAGGTGTGAAATGTACATAGCACTCGACATAGCAGATACATTTTCTGGAATTATTTTAACGTTTTCGGAATGTCATGCCACCTTTAAGTTAGATCATTAATCAAGTTATATACAGTATACTGTACCTACGGATAAAGACTGTCTTAATTATTTGTCGGATTTTAATTCCTTAAAGTTAGCTGCATATGGTTTGGCACAGCTGAGAATATTTATGTGTAGCTCCTATAGACGCTGTATTTAGGTCCAGACTAGTTATTTTCCATTTTATGTCTAACAGCTAAACAGCTACCCCGCGAGCTACCCTCAAAATGCCCTTGTCATTTTTTCTGGTGCAATTTTACTCTAAAAAGTGAGCTAAGTCACCAGGGAATTTCAAAAATTAGTCAGAATCAGGGTTTAAAATTTCATGATGATAGATGATGTTATAGATTATAGTTGATGATATCCACGGATTACGGTTGATGATAGGAGGATTATACTTGAATAATAAGGAAGATAGCTGATGATACTCGTGATGAAATGATGAAGGTAGTTGATGAGCAATGTGATGATGATGATGATGATGATGATGATGAGAAAGTGATGATCGTGATGATGGATAGGATGATATTTGATGATACTTGATATTTCGGGACGTACGAGATGATGCCTCAGTGAGGGACCCCTCGCCTGAGTCACTATGCTGTTTATTGCAGAAGTATCCTTTCCCGCAGTTTCTACAGTTTGAAATTGGCGCCTAATGACGCGCCTAATGATGCGCCGATGACGCATTCCTTCCACTTTTTTCCTGCTCCCCGTTTCGCTGGAAATTGGCGTTTTTTCAATTTAAAAAAAAACTACAAAAAGGATCACACTTTTATTAGGTAGAATACTAGCAGCAGAATTTCCAGTAGGGAAGTGAAAATGGCGGATTGCAATTTATTTTGAGAGAATGAGGCACCACAAATTTTATGGACAATATTCCGCAAAATCTATACACTGGCTACAAATTGGTGGGATAAGGACACTCTTAGAGGTGGAGCCTGATGCAATCTTTTGTGAAGACAGGCTGAACTGGCTAATTCATCATCCTGAGGTAATCCTTAAAGGAACCAAGCAAATGTGAGATTTAGATGCTGCACGCCCTTGCAGGAATAATTTAATTAGAAGGTAAGCAAAAATGGAATCAGAATCAAGTCAAAAAGCCCCAAATCTTGTATTTCTGCAATCGAATTTCTATCAGTGCTGGGCATTTGGAAAAACAGATCAGAGGACTAACGCCAGGTAACTGATAGGTACGCTTTATTGCCTCGTTTTGCTTTAGAAACGAGCAGGGTGTGATGAAAAAAGCAATTCAAAATGGGCATCAGATTGGGATTTTAAATAAGCATTAATGCAGCAAAGAATTTTGAGGTTTGCCAGTGCGCGATTTAGAAGCCTAATCATGAGCACTAAATTCTGGCAAATATACATAAACCCAACTGAGCACAATCTGTACATAAATCCATTTCTGCTTGGAGATTAGTCGGGTACTAGAATGAACATGCCAGATTCCACCGTGATTATTAGGGATCAAGACATTCGAAACTACATGCAATCCCAATATTAAGAAGTCCATACTATTAGCATGAAATTAAAATGGAACCAACTCATAATAACCCGTCCGCTTAACTTCCTGAGAACACATTTTTAACAACTGTAAACATATTCCGCTGATGTAGAACAAATCGGCTTCTCTAATCGTTTTCTCCCCTGGGTACTCTTAAAGATCCTGTGTAGGGTGGGTATCCAAATGCTTAAGTCAATTTACAACTAGTAAATTCACAACAGTAAATTCAGTAATATGATATTCAAAAAGAATCTTTGAGACTCATGATTTTGTTTTTAGTTAAAATTCCAACTGCGACTGATTATTAGTAATGAAAATGTAAGGAATAGACGGGCATCAATTGGCAAGTTATATCTGGCATAAATAATCCTGAGCATAATTCCTCCACTGTAAATTATATGGCATCTTTTATACCCTTGAAGTATGCCGGCATTTGCCCAAGACAAGCCTGGCTACCCTCTGCTGCACCACTACAGATTATGTTCCAGCTCCTCCTTCCTATGCTGTGGCAAATGCTGAATGAATTAGAAAGTAAGTTTTTTATTTTGTAATTCTTTTCTGTCAAAAACCAGGGACGGTCATTGCCTGACCTCTGCCCCTAGCCCTACGGCTTGTCCATGTAAACACCTAAACTAAAAAATTGTAAGCTATAACTAGATAAATCCAGGCTCAAAGTGGCATGATAGGCGCAGCGAACATGGCCAAATTATTGGCATGAGCGCCCAAAATAACCTGTGCTGCCTCCTGGAACCGTTTTCAAGAATTACATATTTTTTTACAATGTGCCATAGGAGCAGCAAAAGCCAGAAAAGAACCTGAATGTTGCGAGGGGACATAAACACGAACAGACGCTAAACTTAAACCTTTAGCTCAGCAATTGTACTCGGTGTGTGTCCATAGCAAACCTTAAGCAAAGGGAGCAATGCTAAATGTCCTGCGACATCATTAGCTGTGGCTGAGTTTAAGGCTGCAGGACCAGCAGTTTGTGATGCTAGAAACAAATCAATAACATTTTTTGCTGCAGTCAGAACAGTTATAGAACCTTCATGCAGGAAAGTAAACCTAGTGGAAAGCCGGACATTTTTTCGCTGAAATAATCTGTGCGCTGGCAACTATTTCAACAAACCCCCCTTTGTGCGAATCATCAGCAGAAAAGTGAAGGTCTACATCTGGAATTGCTGGGATTTTGCAGATATGTGAATCCCCAACAGTTGAAGCATACTGTTTATAGAGGTAAACAGTGACCCGCACATTTTCAAACAAATAGGTATGACCCGAGTGTAACAAGTCACCGAAATTCGTCAACGCGGTCAATGCAATTGCGCCTGTTTCATTCGAAACAATAAATGTCTTGTGGCAAAGAGAAGTGCCATTAACAATGTGGCATTCTTCCTGCATCTCAGTGATCACGGTTCCGCAAAGATTAACAAATGAATTATGTAGCAGATGGCGGTTTAGCCCTGCAATAGACAAATCCTCAGGCTGACTTGGCTCCTTCCAGGAGAAAGGTAAAAGAGTTTTGACAAACTTCTTCCTCTCAAAAACTACATCCAACACATCACCAGCAGCCCCAGCATTTTTCCGTGGTTAAATCCGAGCATCAACAATAGTCAACCCAGCTTTAGAAGTGCAGAGTTCCTGGCATTCAGGATGTCTATACTGCAGAAAGCACGCGATTTTCTGCCGCTTGCCACTGGGGCATTGAATTGCTGCGTTGAAATGGGGAAAATTCATGGCAGAACGCTTTATGCCCAATACCTCCTGGAGATATCCCGAAAGCGGAAAATTTCCTGCAATGGCTGCGCTAAACTAATGGATATTCGAAGTGACATAAAGCAAAGAACAGCACAATTAAAAATATAATAAATAACTCAAAGACAAGAAAGAAGTTAAAGGTGCTCTAACAAGAAGAAAAAGTTATTCAAATTCCCAAAAAAGTTTATGTAATTCCAGAAATTGTATCTGCTATGTAAATTTCACACACGCCCATTCATATTACTATTTGGATTCTATCTTTTCATTACCTAAATGTGGCCAAAAATCACATTCAACATGAAAAGGATGCATAGTTGGCCTGTGCTTCTATTTAGAAAACCTAATGCACTGTCACATCTGGCTCTTTTCATGTAACATGCAAATTTTTTTCAGGACGAATGTGCTTTTTGGTAGTATTTGGGTATTAAAAATATAGAATCTTAATGGTAATGTGGATAGGCAAGTGTTACACATTTACATAGTAGAATTTTCTGGAATTATAGCAATTTTGTTATACATTTTGATGACCTTTAAACAGTGGACAGGGCTGCAGTTTGTTGTGCATTTAAGCCTCCTGCTACACAAGTGTCCGTGCAAAGGCATATTCCCGGTTTGATTAAAAGACTGAATTCTCTCCTGGTGCCACCTGGATTCTATTTTTTTAAGTAAATATTTTTATTGCATGCACCATAGCAAAATCAGTAGGGCAAGAAATTTGCGCATGCAAGAGTTCTACAAAAATCTAAAAATGTTTGGCAGGAGCAACAAGCCGAAAATATGGCTTTTAGAGGCATTCTGGGCTCATCGAACATGGTAGAATTATTGGCATGAGTGACCAGAATAACCTGTGCTGCCACCTGGGTCGGTAAGAAAGAACCAAAGATTGTTTCAGCATGCCCCATAGAAAAAGCATTACGCCAAGAAAAGTGCATGTGCAGGATAATGAACACGTGCCCTAAAAATAATGTTGCTCTAATTGTGAGTTTATGCATGCGCAAATGTTCAGAGACAAAAACTCGGCACTTTTTGTATGATGACACATTTACATCTAGTGGCGGTATTAGTTTTTGCCTAAAAGGATTGTTCTATAAGCAAAACAGAAATTATAAGGGCTAAAATCTGCAAATGGTAGCATGTGCACTGATGCTAAAGTCAAAATCAGATATAGCGCACAAGAAAAAAGCGCAGACTTTACACGACTGCACTAAGAAAAACCCCGACAGGCGCGTGATTAGTTGGAACACTTGCTGTCCCCCTGCTTAAGACTTTAACGCGATCCAAATGACACGCGTGATTGGTTTGGAACTCCTGCTGTCCCCCCCGCTTCAGACTATGACAAGTATGCAGCTGCTAATGTGTATGACATGCTCGACCTGCATTGCCTGAGGGGCAGTTATGCTGTATGCTGCAGCAAATGGATTGCATGCAGAAAGTATGAAACCCAATTTAGAGATGTTGTCGGAAAAACATGCACTATTCTCTATGCGGTCCATCCTTTCCTGCACTGCCTAAGCCACATCCAGAATATAGATCTGCTTACTTGATGATAAACTTGCCCATGAATTCTAAAGACAAACTCCATGACCTCTAGGTTTGCTAAGACTGGCTTTCATCGAAGCAAACCCTAATGCGGAATTGTATTGGCAAATATTATCGTGGAAATTGCTGGCATTACAACTCAAACCAACGATCAGGGAATGCAGTTTGGCGTAATCTTTAATTGGAGGAAGTTAGACTTTCCCTTTATAACAACACTGTAAATAGTGGCCAGATGTGTTCTTGCCCAGAAAATTGAGTGATCCGCAGTAAGAACATTTCTGAAATAACAAACCACAGGAATGCAAAGAATAAGCCCTCCTCGGTGTCCCCAATCGATAAAGTGGCATGAGATCTGCCTGAGTGCAAAATGGATATACGTCAAGGCAAACTCTGACGTGGAAGCAAAGGTGCAACAGGCTGTTTCTCCTGGTCTGCCTGAGTGAATGATGTACCTGATACTTGATGCCGTAAAGGACTTCCAGGTGTCCTTATCGATGAACTTGCCCTGGGTGATGAAGCAATATTTTCCAAGGAATATGGAACTAATGACCAAACACTAAAATCCTGCTCGTGGCTTTCAATTAATCATGTTTTTGGTTGTGGGCTCAAGAGGGTTGGAGGTGCTCGAAATCAAAATGGAGGTTTTAATCGGATCAATATCGCCAGCTTGCTGTTTCTGCTGTCGTGCCAAGCAGGCCTGCTTTGCCCTTCTTCTACAAAGGTGCCTAGTGGTCAAATGTGCCTGCCTCTTAGGCATCGCAGTAGTTCTAAATGGATATTGAAAAATAAGTATGCCACTTAATTATGAGCTGCAATAGAGAAAATGTAATTATGTTGCCCAAGAGAAACAAATGATATGTAAACTAATATTGCTTATAATTCTCCCCTGTGCGATGCAGTTTTAATGAGAAGCTCCCACTATCATGATCTTTGAGGCGGAGATCCCTGAATGTGGTTGGTTGTTGTATTGTCTCCTGCTGTCCTCTTGCCAGCTTGCCCACATGCACTACTTGCTGCAACATTCATACAGAAATTTCACTAAAAATTAATAAATTTGTGGTTTTGTTGACACTTAGTTTCCTTTATACAGACAGATGTATATGAAGTTCGCTGTTCTACAATACTCAATATACTCAAAATACTAAATCCATAAGGCCTTGCTGGATACTCACACTATCTTTGAGGCTATTTACTCTGGCCCGCATTTTTATAACAGGTCTTAAAAATAGCTAAGCTTTGATAATGCATCCACGTTGAGGTATAAACATTATCATTGGAGGTCCCAGAAACCTTAGATGAAATTTCTGTATTTATTTCAAAATGATAGTTCTAGTGTTAACACGTGTTTTTTGCGCTCTTGATCTTTCAGCTTTAGCTCTGGAAATATATAGTTGTCAGTGACATTTCTGTAACCAAAAATTGCATCAAAAGAAGAGCTTTAAGAGAGTGTACATTTTCTTTAAATCAGTTGAATAGTTTTTGAGATATCACACATAACATGATTGCGAGTATATTATTGATTTTTTTGAAATATTTTTGGACATGCCGCCTAGTGTTACTCTTAAGGGGGTTTCTACCTCTGCTGACAGGCACTCCGACGAGTTAGAGCATCTTAGTGTAGAAGTCAAGAGAGCTAAAGGAGTTATTGCTTAAGCACTTCGGCTCTTTTCCTAAGTTTGTTACGGAGGTGGCCTGTCAGATGGATGGGCCCCCTGGGGTGGTAATGGTGGATTGTGCTTTTAATTTTCGGTCTTCCCAGACAGAGGACATCCAAAAGACGCCCAAGGAGACCTGGACTGTTGTTGGTAAGCGTGAGGGGTCTGGTGTGCGTCCTGGGAGACGGCAGTCTGTTGGCGGTAATGCAAGCAGCATTATGGTGGCTAACCGTTAT
>JAQFXX010000024.1:0-14389 GCA_034693985.1 Nemasoma varicorne
GTTTGTTTTTAAAAATCTACTTCGATTCAGCAGTTTTTATTTAATTTTCATGATTTTTTTCTCTTTCTATTTAATATCTTTTTCATTGATAAAAAAATTTATAATTTTTTTGTACTTTTATTCAGACGAAAGTGTTGCATATTTGAGTTGGATTTTTACTTGTTTATATTTTGTCACTTCATTAAAAAGGGGCTTCTTAGTACAAAAAGCTTAACTTTAGAAATTTGGGCTTTTTTGTCAAAAATATATATATTCCTTTCCCCCCCCCTTACACACACGCACACACAGTAATAAAATCTCGATAAAAAATGTTTTATACAAAGCACTTTATACTTTATTCTGAATTATTTAAAATCTGACAGACTTATTTAACTGTTTAAATTTTTTATACATTTTAATTATATCATTTTTTCTCCAAAATAACAACTATATATATATATATATAACAATTACGAAAAGATGATCAAATTTAACATTCAAATCTAAAAAACAAGAAAAATTTGTAGATCTACCAATATGGCGAATGTCATGGATAAATAAAGCGAGATTTATATTGGGCAGACATAAATAAGATATGTTATAAGATCATTTTTTGTCAAATTCCTGAGATTATGTTTTACTGAAATTCTGTCAGCTGAAAAATGGAATTTTTTTCCCCAAAAAGACAGTATTTTTTCTTCTCCATTTTTCATTTTTTTTTTTCCAAAATAAAATTCCAAGAATATCAGAAAATACAACGTTTTTCAAAAAAGCCAGTATTTTTTCTCCTCCTTTTTGATTTTCCAAAAAAATTCCAAGAATTTCAGATTGTTTTAGGTTAAATTCAAAATGTATGCCCACCATTATTGAACAGCTGAATTGCAAAGTGTAAAAAAGAAACAACTAATGAGGGTAACAGACAACAGCAATTAATTATTGTTGATAGGGGAAAATGTTGACAGAAATGAGACATGGTATGACTAGGAAATTTTTACATAACATAATCATAATAATTTTGAATAAATAGTTTATATAAAACACATCTGTATACATATATATAGATATGAGGAATTTTTACATATATATATACAAGTGATTGCTGTGGTGTAGGAGATGAAATCTTGGCACAAAAATAGGTGGGGAAAATGTCCATTCACATCTAAGGAGTCTCACTGCTAATTTCATATTTTCGAAATACTTTTAACAAAAAAAATCCAAAAATAAAAATGAAATTGTACGCGTATTTGTTTGTGCTAGAATTTTCTTATGTGGCCAGATGTCCTGAAACATCAGACACTCATATAGTCAGCAGAAATCCTTTAATGCGTGTATGGACTGGACAGAAAAAATGGCTAATACTTTGACAAAGTCTGATCATATGTTTACATTAAATACTGCATGGGGCCTTTTTTGAACAGAATATATAAAAACAAATTGTATTGTGCTGACAGAGGGGAATGAAAATGTAAAAACATTTATAGACATACTGTAAAAAGTGCAAAAGACTGGACATGAAATTGTCCCATCATCACCCTTTAGATAAACTTGACCACTGTTACAGGCAAAAAACTACCAGGTGGTATAATATACTGGATAAGTTCCAGTTGTCATACTTAGGTTAAAATACTATTTAACAGAAAAATGATTTAAAGTGTTCTCCACTGGTAGGGCTGGCTCATTTTGCTTATCACAGAACATGGTTCGGCCATATTTTATTGCATTTTTATTAGAATATTTTTTAAAACGTATATTTTCATCCCGAGCTTGTCTGGTACCACCTGGTAAGTAGGCTTGCCAAAATTGCAATTTAATATAGATTAAGAAATGCAAGCTTAAGGAATATTTCGGGGAATGAGTATCACTGATTTAAACTTTCTCATCCATTCATTTTTTTTTTTCATTGTAAAAATGTGTAATGCCAAAATGTTTCATGATATCAATTCAGACTTAGAATTTGCTAATGACTTTTGAGTTACATGGATAAACGCTAAAAGCGAAGAAAATTTATGAAAGATAAAAAACCAAGAATCTGTAAGGATAGATCAGAAGATGAAACAAAAGATAGAATAACACTTAACTTAATTCTGACTTTTTGGTCACACTGATATGATGCCAGTGTAATTAATTAACATATTTTTTTTATTTCAGGTAAGAAAATCTTCATAAAGTGTATTAATTGATTGTGGAAGAGAAAGTTCAGTCAGTGAAGACCCTCTACTGTCATATGGAAGGTAAAAGTCCCCGTAATTGAGGGATGGGGTTATACTCTAAAAATTTTGACTTTTGAAACAATTCATAGAATATTTAAAGTGATAAGCTAGGATGGTTGGGCATTTTTTTACAAGATCTAGTTGTCCTGCTGATTGCACAGTGAAAGTGGTCTGCATTATACAAAAGTGTGAATTATTATTTGATAGGAGTATACAGATGATATTTTGTCGACTATTTGCGGAAAAGAGCAGCATTGTTATTGGGTGGATAAGTAATAATGATAAGTTTAATATACACGTATACAAAAAAATCAAAAAAGCAAAGTAATGAATTAAAAATGTCCCGCATCATAATATCCATTCTTTTCTTTTTTCTTCGTTTAGAAAGGTGTAAAAAAACAATATTTAAACCTATAAAATATACATAATAATAATAATAATAGTTCTTAACTTAATAAAAAAATAGCAAGAAATGAGAATAAAAAGAATGCCTTATTTTTAGAGCCGTGGTTAGGGCTTAAGTCGGTGGAAATATTCCTGTACACTTTTCGTGAAAAAATATTCGGGAAAAAAATCTTCCTAAGTACATTTACACGTCTTTTTTTAGTTTTCATCTTTAAAAATGCACATTGGTGGTCGTCTTAAATTTCACTTTTAAATTTCTTTCTCTATATTTAGTCTTACAAAATACATATTTTCTTCTAACAAAATCACCAAATCTGCATTTAAAAAAAAATCGTTGTTTTTCTTCAATATTTTATACCAAAATGTATATACGTACATAAAAGGGGAATTTCATGACTAGCAGCTTATTTCACTGGGAAAACGTCTCCAACATGTTCCAATCTTTCCAAATTATATATATTTATAAAAAAACTGAAATACCAAAAAAAAATTAATGTCAATATTGGCTTACTAGCGTTACTCAGAGCCTAGTTCCGTGTTTTTTCGTATTAAATATTGCAAAAATAATCTTTTCGGAGCTCAGTCTTAGAACGGTAAGCTTGAAACGAACATGTTTTCGATCAACGTGGGGGCAGGAACCAGATCTTCCAATTTTAAGTAGAAGATCCTTTGTAAACCTTGTACGCTGAGAGATCGCAGCTCTGGAAGTTTCCCCAAAAGTCGGGAAAAATAGTTTGCCTTCTTTTGTGCTTCGCTGTTGTAGGTTACGTGATCACGAAGTGAGCTGATTATCTTCATTTGTAGGGCTTCTACCTTTTTGGGGTCCTTTAATCCATGGCGCTCTGTAGAGAGATAAATAATTTTCTTTAGGAATTTATTTCCCCTCTTAATTTTTACTTTTAGTGAGAATGAATTCATATCCGTTAGGTGAATTTACACGACTTTGTTATGAGGTTTTTCTAGATTAAAGTACTACACATTTTTCTTGGGCTTGGTAACTCCGCCTTTGAAATTTTGGTAAATTTTATATCCTATCCTTACTAGGATATTTTTGTTTTGTAAATAATTTGTTTATTTTTTGAAGTGTAACGTGGCAAAACTTCCGAAGAAGCTAATGTGAAATGTATGATTTTCTAGAAATTCACAAACGAGCAAAAACTTTTCTAAAGCTATTGAATTAGAAATTTTCAATACTTGTGAAAAACTTTTTGTTTTTCTTTTTAGTTTTTCTAAGTTAAGCTGTTTTTTATTTTTTAGAAAGCCAAGAGAAGGTTGCAAGACCTTAACGCTGCTAAACTTGTTTGTAGAGACTCTCTGAAAAATTGCTAAAATTTGCTAAAAAATTTAAATGTTCATTGAAAATAAAAAAAAAATGAAGTAGAAAAGTTTAAAAACTAGAACTTTAAAAGAAAAGTTTTTTAAATAGGTTTTTTAAATTTAAAGAAAAGTTTTTTTAAATTTTCAATTATTAAAGTTAAGTTTTACATTTTTAGATATTTAGACTATTTTATAATATTTAGATTTTCTAAATACTACCTTTTTCATATCTCAGTTATAATTTTTTAAAAGAAATATCCAGTAATTTTCTAGAAAATTATAGTTGGCAGAATACAAATTCAGATTTTTGTATTTTTACATAACAGCTATTGATTCTTATTTTATAATATTTATATTTTTAATATATCTAAAGTTTGCATAAGGAAAACTTACCAGCGACAATTGTCAGGGCGCAGAGGCAAGAAAATGCCGAAATATCAATCTCCATGGTATTAAGGGTGTGCGAAAACTCCAAAATAGAGGGCAGCCAATCACCGAAACTTCGGAAGCATTGTTGCTTGTGCATGACCATTCCATTGCAGAATGTTAATTTTACATCTTCTGATTTGGACCTGGAAAAATTATATATTTTTTAGTGAAAAATGGACATTTTCAGATTATTTTGTATTCATTCGGGTAAAGTTACTCACCGATAAGATAACCTCAATACGAATAATTCCAGGCTGGCAGACTGAAAAAGTAGGTCCTGATCATCTTTGTCCAATTCTGAGAATCCGGGAATCTTTTCTGCAAATGTTCGGATCACATCGATGGACGATGTCAAAAGATTGTAAAATTGTTGCACTTTTTCGGCTTCTGTGCTTGGGCTGTCGCTGCCATTGGGCTCTTTGTACTGAAAAACAAGAAAAGTTTGGTTAGGAAATTTTGGTTTCAGGAGGAAATTTTGTTTTTAAAGTTCCTAGAATTCTCCTCATTTTTGCTTGAGTTTCTGAATTCTGATTTCTACAGCTCCTATTTCGCCCTATTTTCTTTTGCTCCAGTTTTTAGAATTTGGTGATTTCCTCTCGAGTTCCTAAATAGTTCTGATTTTGCGTCTGTTCCATTCATTTTCACAATCTCCATAAAATTTCTTGAGTTTAAAAGATTTACAAAGTAATATTTTAAGCATTTTAATGATTTTGATATTAGTTTCTGAGATTTTCCTCAAGTTAACCTAATTCTGGTGACTTTTCCCTTCAGTTAATAGGCTTTTAGTTTTCAGTATGGTATTTTTAGAATTTCTCTTTTATTTGCAAAAGTTTGATTTCATTGCGTTTTGGTATTTTTTTTCTTTCTTATTTTTCTTGTTCTTTTCTTTTTTATTTTTTGTGATTCCGCCATGGATTTCTAAAGTTTTTTTCTATTAAGCCCTGAACTCCTTTTATCTGTTGGAGTATCATTTCTTATTTCAGTTTTCCTGAATTTTATCTGATTGGTTTTTTTTAATTTCTACTTTTGCTACTCAAAGTTTAGTTAATTCCGCTCCATTTTATCAAACGTTCACCAACTCACTTTGGAAAAGTCCAAGTTGGCCAAATCTGGAGTAGTGTCCACGTGGGCCCTTACTAAAGCGGTGATCAGACTCACAGGGGGCGAGGGAGGTGATTCTTGCGGAGATTTGGGCTTGGAGGGCAGCCGACCCCTTCTGCCTTTCAAACTATCTGTTCGAACAACTGAAAATATTGGAAAAAAATGTTAGTTCTATTGATGAATAACTGGCTACATATTTTCTAAAACTTGTAAAAGCCCAAAATATCCAGCTTACCTTCTTTGACCATTCCTACACTAAGGCATTTCTGGAACCGACAGAACTGGCATCGGTTTCTCCTTCGCTTGTCCACCGGGCAGTCCTTGTTGGCTAGGCACACATACTTAGAACCCTTCTGTACCGTTCGCTGAAATAGAAAAGACTAGAATTTGTACCATAGGCTTTTTTCAGAAAAAGTAAAATTGAATTTTTTCGTTACAGAAGCTATCTGATGATTAGTATTTTTCGGCTATGTTAAATCCCATAGACACAAAATTTTCATTTTTCCAAGAAGCTAAACTTAATCCCGATTGGCTTGAGAAACATTTTGTTTCCTGTTTTCTAGTTCCTGAGTCTTTTTTTCTTTTTATAAAAAATCTCCCTAACAATTTGAAATATTTGTTTGTGAAAACGTCTATGAAGATTTTATTCCAAGTTTTGTAGTTTTCTGATTCCTGAATTATTGTTTCTTTGCAAAAAAATCTCCCTATCAATTTAAAAATATTTGTGGAAAAACTATGTAGATTTTATACTAAATGTTCTAGTTTTCTGGTTCCTGATCTATCTTTTATTTTGTGGACAAATCTTCTTAACAAATTAAAAATATTTAAAAACGTCTATGAAGACTCCAGAATAACTTTTTCTTTCTGAAAAAAATCTCCCTAACAATTTCAATAATTTTAAAAAAGCCAAAGAAGACATTATGCTAAATATGGAAAATAAGTTCTAGGTTGGGCGTAATGTTGGACGTAATGTTAAAAATTGAGCCGCATGGGATTTGTTACTAATGGAAATTTTACAAGGGACCCTCATAACTTCTGCCATATTCCTCCGCCTCACCTTAAAGAATCCCTTGCAGCCCTCGCACGTCCTAACACCATAGTGCTGACAGGCAGCATTATCCCCACACACTGCGCACAGCTGACTCGGGCTTTGTGGCTTGTCATGAACTGGTGATGACCTGCAGCTGGATGGTGTGCTAGGGGTTGTTGGGCTGTGCATCCTGAATTTTGGGATATCCTGTGGCTCGATTGTGAGCGAGGGCCTCCGGCTGGATGTCGGCAACCCGAAGGGGCCGAATGTGGGCCCCGAGGAGGAGCATGGTGATGCCGGTGACTCCTCCATGGGCCTCGGCGTCATGATGTGGCTGGGTGAGCCGGCAGCTGAAAATGTTGGCCGGGGTGACTGTGACGACGCCGGCGAGGCGTAGCTGATTGCCGACGGCAGCTCGTGGTACGACGCCGGGGAAGACTCCCGGAAATACTCCCCGGGACTTGGTGTCCCAACGTTGGTGGCTGCGCCAAAATCGCTGTCTGTCTTGAAGGAGAAGATGTCCGGCTCCCGCCTGTACCGTGGAGAGTACGTTTCGGCAAAACTGGGGAGTGCCGTGGAGGCACCCCCAGCGGCGGTGGTGGCGCTGCACTCAGAATCGCTGCCACCTGCCATGCCGAAGTAATCGAAGGTGGCGCCGCCAGACGTCAGGTCGGTGGAAACCTGAAGGGGGAAGAAGGGCTGCGCCTGCTGGGGGCCGGTGAAGAATGCCAACTTGTAGTCTTCGGAGGCCTCGCTGAGGGCGCTCTGGTCACTGGACGATACGGGACTGGAGAAACTGCCCAGCAACTGGGCATAGTCAGGGTCAGCGAAGGGCGGGAACACCGAGGGGTTCTGCAAGGAGAGAATATAATTGGTTGAAATTTGTATTTGTTTGATGAGGTGGGAGCACGACACAATGCCTGGCCCCTTGGTGGCGCTTTGGGTAAATGTCAGCCAAATGCCATCCGTCGTACGCCATTAATTTTGGGGCGGCTGATCATTTCAAATTACTCGCTTTTTTATCTTTTGAGATTTTTTTTCCTCGGGAAATGTCAACTGGGCACATTGGTTTACAAAGGACCCCATTCCTATTTTCAGATACATATAATTCCTATTAATTGTTTAGGGTTTAGTTTACAGCTCTCGTGTGCAACGTTTGTCCAGCGGTGGATGTGGGGAGCTGGTCCTTTTCCCCTGGTCTCCTATATTTTATCCCCTCATATGAGAATTTGCGAATTTAACTTTTTCATCCGTACTTTATTAAGAAGAAATTATCTATTTGGTGGTATTTTGGTCACTTGTATTCCTATTTTCCCCACTTTTCAGATTTCTTTACCTATTTTGTTGTCTGTTTTTCCAGGCATCAATTTATTTCCCTATAACTGTCTAGGACTCTAGGTCATTCCCTCTCCTATTTTTTCCTTTTTTTTCTTCTAGGTTTCCCTGGTTTTTCTGTTTTATTTCCACACCTTCTATACCTATACTTCGTTAAATCAGTTCTCGTATTATTCCCGCCTTTCCTAATTTACGAATTTTGTCCTATTTCTGTGTTAGATTTTACATGGGCAGGTCGTTTTCCCGGTTTTAGCTTTTCTCCTATTTTGGTTACACTTTGGTACTATTTTGGTTCCTATTTTATTGCTGCTTCCCTTCCTTGATTTCTTTTCTTTTATTAATTGAACATAATTTCTATGTTTCTAATTTATGATTTTTAATTACCGGTATTTATTATTTTTTTACAAAAAAATTTTCTGTGTAGAGGAAATTGAAAAATAACTGTTAGACCCTATTTATTCCCCACTCAATGGATTTTGGCTTAATCAACACAAAAGCCCACTTTTCAGCACCTCCGTCTCCGTTTCGATTTTGCACAATAAGGGGCATCCCCTGGGGTCCATTTTCGTCAATAAGTTATTCAATTGGGGTCTAATACACAGAAGGGACATAAATCCAACAAGTTATAAAAACAGACTCTTGAGATAAGATCTTTAAAAAGGGCATACAAATTTGATTTAAAAAAGCGATACTGGTGCAGTCAGTGACGGTGCAGATGCCCCTGTTGCCTAAGAGTCTCTATAGACTTGTTACGCTATTTTTAATTACGAGGGTGAAATTCTCAGTGTGAGTTCTCAGATATGAACCCTTGGAAACGTAAACTTTAGGGGTTCTGATCTTTAGACACGGTTTACGAGGCTAAGGATTTTTGCATTGAGTTTGGAATTCCTAGCTTCTTACCCACCAAATTTTGGTTTTGTCACTAAAATTCATGCAAATTCAAAGAAATTTCTTTACAAACCTGTGGGGATAACACTAGCATTCCCGGATGAGTTCTGGGATGAGATTCTTTGGCAGTTTGTTGTCCACCTGAGATGTGGGCTGATATTGAGGACCCGGATGAAGGGGTACACTCTGATATGGTTGTGCGGGGGAACCCAGGTCCAGTTGGACTGAGACCCGGCTGAACGGTGGCTTCTTGGACGCAGGTCAGTGTCGATTCTGGACACAAACTGATCCTGCTGGAAGCTGAAAGTAAACAAATACATATTTTTGATAAGTTTTTGCAAAAAATAATAAGTAGTTTTAATCTAGTTTTTGGGAATTTTTAGTTTCTTGAAAAACTTTGATCACAATGAACAACTTTTGGCAAAATTTGTCCTTATTTTTTGTTAAAGCTGGAAATTTTGCCATTCACCTTAAAATTTTGGAGATTTTATGGAAGTTCTGAATATTGGCAAATAAGTATAAAAAATCTAAGGCGTTATTTTTTAATTTCTTTAATTTTACTTATCTTTTTTTCAGCCCCTGTTAATTTAATTTGTGTTAGCTATTGTAATTTTTTGGTTTAAATCCGTCTAGAAATATTTCAAAAGTCTAGATAATTTTGACAAAATTGTAATACAATTTTACATTGATGTACAGGCAATCACGGCATACACGTAATCTATGCAGGGAAGCAAACATCCAGTTTATTTAATTTTTCCTTGAAGAATGAAATGGAATTCTTGGAAATTCATGAAGTGAATATTTTTAGGAAAGAGTAAGTTAAATTATTTAAATGGAAATAGCAAGATATTTTTGGGTAATTTTAAGAGTTTTTAAAGTATACTCTTTAAAATAAACCCATGAATTTCATCAAATATTTTAAAAATACACTAAAATTCTTAAAGTATAGGAAACTTGAAAAATCATACTATTTTCCTTTCTTTTTTCCGTTTCTTATTCTTTTGCCAAAAAATGCTTTTGCAAAATTGGCAAATTTTTTTTATCTTCTTTTATTTTGATTTTTTTTCCATAACTTGCAAATTTATCAACTTGGAAAGGACTTTTAAAAATTTCTTTAATTGTTTTTTAGGAAAGTTCGGAATTTCTTTCAAAAATCATTAAAATATTCACAAAAAGTGATTTTGTGTATAGTCACAAACTTACCCGAAAAATTCATGCAACAATCCAGTTTTCCGCAAATTTCCAAAACAAATTTTTGAGGTTGAAACATTGAGCATAACCCGACTCTCAGGAAAAGAATATCTTTCCAGAAAAATAAGTTTAACAAATCCTACAAACTTTTTCTAAATTTCTTTCGCGAATATTTTTCAAACTGTATCTTTCTCTGTGTCCAACATCAACAACCAGGATTAAAACTCCAAGTTGAGTTTATATATGCCTTAAAACCAGAAAACGTAAAAACTTCTTTCCTATCCGATTGGCTACAATTTTCTAAAAAAAATATTGTCAGCCAAAATCTGATTGGTGGCAATATGAAATTATAGTTCCGTTGATCCATGGCCGGAATAAATGGTCCAAAACGCCATAAATTCTTGGCACCCTAATTAGATGGAAGATGCACTTTCAATGGGGAGTTGGAGGAGTGGAACCATTCAATTAGGACTACAAAACACTTTATTATCAAATAATCTACTTTTTATTAACTCATTTAGGGACGCCATTTTGGGGAACTCAAATCTGAGAATTATGATGAAGGGGGACTACGCATTTTTGTTAAAAAGTCGTTACGGAATCTGATAACATAGAAAATTGAAATAAAAAGTGAGGTATGGGTACTTAACTTTTCCCTTCTGTTACCTTCCCCCTACAAAAATACACCTTATTTGATGACTGTGGGCCACTAAAATTTCCAGAAATATATAAAATGTGGTTTTATGAAGATTTCTGTCAAACTTAGGTTTATTTTGGATATGTATTGATTTCAGGAAACTATACATAAATAAAAAAATATTTTTGCTTTTATCAGTGAAAGCTGCTAATCCTTTAAATGTGGGGTGGCTGGTGTATTGCCACTTCCAACTTTTCAACATTGTTTTTTGCAACTCTACCTGCTATTTTTGATCAACAGAAAATTCTTGGGAGTCAATGGCAAAAGCAAATTTGCGAAAAATATGGTTTGGTAGATTGGATTTCAAAAAGAAATTTTTTTTGACAGTTATATGCGGTTATATGTGATTTAGCTTTTATTCCTAAAAAATCAGCTTCTTTACTGAAGTTTACAATTTTTTTGGGTGTTTCACCCAGAATATTTCTTGCAACTCTTTGTGGATAAATGAACATTTGATATTTCACAAATTTCCGCCCCTTCCAGTATCTCGCCCAATAGCTGGTCTCAATCAAACAGCCTGATATAAGGCATTCAATAGCATGCAGATCACTCAACTTGGCATTGTCATAAATTGTGTCTTTCCTGATTGTCTGCTTATTTTGATATCGAGCCAAGGAGGATTTCCCAGCTATTCCCAGCCTCCACTTCTGGAGCTTCTCCTCATTAATGCATGCATTGACTATCTACTATATATCTAGTCCCATTGGCGTTGGCTGTTGTTCTAGGAATTAATATCTGGTAGTTTGGCCTGTTTGAGTCAATGAATTCAAATGCTTTTACTCATTTCATGTGGAGGGCCAGTTGTGGTCCAGTCCAAGTGTGCATGCATCAGATTGACTATTCCATGCAGTGTTTCACTCTTAGAGTTAGTTTCCAACGAGCCTGCATGTCCTATATAGATACTCTCTTTGAATATTCCCGGTTTTGCATGGTAAATTGTCAAGGTGCTTTTTGTGCACCGATTTGGAACCCATTCAGGGTTGGTCTGGCTCAGGATTTCAAAACGGCGCAATGCAGGACTACAATATTTGTCACTGGCAATTACCAGCATACTGCAAGCGTATTTGAGATATATGCTGCGCAATTTAGAGTGGAGTTCATTAAGGAAGCGACGGGAGAAGTTATGCTCCGGATCGTTTCACCAGATTTAATTTACCAATTACTGCTAATTTAGCTTCTAATATTTTAATTCCTAATAATCACAGTAGAAGTAGGCATGTTTATTCTAACCCCCTGACTGAGCTCCGAGCTAAAACGAATGCTTACTATTGGTCTTTCTTTTTACATGTTCATGTTATTAGACAATGGAATGGTCGTCCCAACAACAGTTCAAATTTACAGTTAGGAATTCAATTTAACAATTATGTTTAAAGCTGCTACTGACAAGGGAGTTCCTCCTGATGATGGACACTTGCCCCCTACTATTTTGCATTTGATTGGTGACTGTAGGGTACTGAGTTGAATTGAAACTAAATTGAGGCATACTAAATTTAGTGTACCCTGATTTTGACTGTATTTTAAACTGGTTTGGCGCCTACGCCATTTCCCCATCCTGTTTCTAGCTTCGTGCACTAGATGCCGCCAAATCCCTTCATGCCCGCAGCGCTACAGCCTACATCACACATAATCGATTTTCTTCGGTAGAATTTTTTATTCCTACCAACTCTCGTCGCTTCTCTAAATATAAACTGGGTGATATCACATAGTTAATGATAAATCGATGCCCTACATGATTGGCGTCACAGGCAGCTGCTGACGTCACATCTTTTGCCCCTTAATAGCTTTACGCTAGAGCGTCAGGAATCTCCTAAAACTATTTATAAATTGCAGGCACGCACGTCAATACAAATGACACACATAACGCGATTCGTAAGAGAATCTCCCTCCCTTGATAACATTAAAACAGGCACCTATATACTTAAAGGAGAAATCGCAAGGATACTTTTCCTTTAATACCTTGCAAAAGGGGTAAAAATGTTGTTTAACCACAGTTAAATTTCAATGCATTACTTTCCTAAGTCAAATTTTCTTTGAAATTCTCAGAAATAATGAAAAAAAAACCTAAAGTCGATTCAGTGATAGCCCCTCAATTTTAATCTATCGTTTAAATTTGGTTAAGCATATAAACTACGTGATATACAGTACGCCCAACAGCTATATGAATAGTGGGTACAAGTCGCATCAAGGTCATACCTTGTTTATGTTCAAGCAAGTATGCGGCCTATTCGCAAAAAAACTTAACTGTGGTTAAACTACTTGCGGTTATCCTGTACTAAGCCCTAACTGGTGGTTATACATTACTCCGGTTAACAACAATGTTGTGACTACAGGTACAAAAGATTAGAAAACGAAATAAAGTTATAGATTTCTAAAAAATCCCCTAATAAGATAATGGTGTCAGTCTTCTTAACCAGAACACTAGTTAACTGATTTAACTATGGCTCACTAAATCCCTTTAGTCTGATAGACCACTGAAGGAAAAATCAATTGTGAAAAAACACTCCATAGGTCTGTGCTATCATCAACAAACTAGGCACACCTTTTTGTATCTAACTCTTTCTCAAATTCATGCATACAGCTGACAGACCGCAGCTAAACTAGAGTAGACCTTGGTTTAGTCAAGTTTAAAATCAAAACTAAACATTTACAGGTAACAATCCCTCTGATATCACCGCATGCTTTAATACTAATCACTTTCATGTTCAAGCTTCGCAACAAATCTAGCTAAACTAGAGTTAACTGAGATTAACTGAGGTTATAGCTAGAATTAACTGTGATTTAATCGAAGTAATACACACCCACTCATAAAATACAAAACAAGTGTTTTTACCTGCCGAGCTCCTGTTTATCCAATTAAAATGAAAAAATTTAAAGATGTTGATATTAATAATCCGTGAACTGGTTTAAATGACCGCGGTTAACTAAACATTTCTAGACACGTGTGTCTGGACATAACACTGGGCTGGTTCACAGCGGCACACATGCATCCACTCACTACCGAATCCACTGTTGAACTTGGCAGACCCGGCCTCGGTACATTGGACTATAGTGCGATACGGAGCTCGCAGTGACGTCCCAATTGTGACGTCAATTGGCACGGGGCGAAGGATTGACGTCAGACGTCAACAGACGTCACCGTGGGCGCGGATCGAAACTTGGCAGAAATGCAAGCGTCACGATTTCGAGAGAAAGTCGATTACCAGAAAACAGGGTATCTCAGCTGGCAGATTCCCAGAAATCACTGATGACGAGCAGCCCTGGGGCTCCAGCCGGGGTTTAGCCTCGGACAAAGGAAATTGGTGCAGTACTAAACAGATAATTTTGGGGACTTCCCAATTCCTTCCCTTTTCATTTTAATTCCTCTACTAGTTTTGGGTGGTTGGGCGAAAAGTTGCGGACTGCTTTGGATCTTTTGGAAGTGCTTGAAAAATACCCGGCTAATTAGCCCTTCTGTGAGCGTGAGATGTCACGATCTTTCCCATGAGACCTCCTGATTTTAGCCAGAACGGTTCCTCTGCCCGATGACGGGTCATAATGAATTTGGTATAGACTGTAAATTCTAAGCTATTAGATATGTTTGCCAAATATTCATACATTTGTCCATAGGATGGTGGCTCTACGATCTATTTTAGGTCTTTTGATTCAGTGCCACCTGTGATGCTATTTTTACAACTTACTAAGTGGCTGGTGCCGCTTAATGTGAATGGTTTGTCTGTCTTCTATCTGTTCGTTATAACATACATCTATCACTGGACTGATATCTGTTTTCGGATTTGTGTTCTGCGTGTCTGATATAGTTGCAAGTTT
>JAQFXX010000025.1:0-14310 GCA_034693985.1 Nemasoma varicorne
TTTTATTCTCTCGCACATGCTATAATTCTTTTTCTTGTTCTTATTGGAATACTTGCTCTTGCTGCATGCACATGCTACAATTCTTTTTTTTTTATCTCTTTATAACACTTGCACTTGTGAATTTCACTAATACTAATTTGAATTTTTATTTGGCCAATAGATGACCTATGACCCAAAACCGCAAAAACAATGTTTCAGCCAATGTGGCTAAATCATACGTCCATAACGCTTTTCTGACCAAAGGTTAAACATTATAATAGGGCCTAGCCTCAGTCGAACAACTGAAACGGACGAATTTGACATCACCAAGTGGTAATTTACGATCCAACTGTAGTGTACTAAGTAAGCTACATGTAGAGCAAAACTTTGTCCTGTAAAAAAAGTAATCAAAAGCAAAATAAACCCACCTATTTTATGCCAGAGAATCCTTGCAGACAGTTGCTGCTGCAGTAGAGAAAAGTTCAAATTCCTAAATTTCAGGTCACAGGTCAAAGGTCACAGGTAAAGTTTTCCTTCCAAGATAAGCCAAGGAAATGTTTTTTTGGATCCTTTCGAAGCACACGTGTTTCGAAACCAAAATCCCCGAAATCAAAAAAAAATTTTAGGGCAAATTCTCCCAGCACAGTAAACCCGCGGTAACCGAAAGATTTGTCGAAGAAGAAGCAAAATTTTATAAATTTAACACACCTGGCGGCCGAAAAAAAGTTAGTCTCACAAGCGCAGATATTAGTTAAAATTCAAATCCGTTTGGTTCCCCTAGGATGGGGCTAAGTGTCCCCCACACAAATGGTAGGGAAGGCAGGGAGAGCGAAAGGAAAAATCCTTGTGGTCAAAATATTGAAATTTGCGAAGAGATTCGGAGGAGAGCGAGCGACGATCACAAGAAGCAACTCACGAATGAAAAATCCAATATTGAGAGAGGAAAATATTATTAAAAGCGACGCCAGCGACATCTGACGGTGGGAAACTGAAGCTGGTGGTCGATTTTCTGCCGCGGCGAACAGGTAGTTGTAGTTGCAGCCAGAGAGAAAAGTCCTGGAGAAAAAATAAAAATTTAACAAAAATTAGGAAAGTGTACAGATTTTATCATTTTTGGTTACAGAAAGATGTATTTTATTTAAGCTACAGATCATTCCACATTGAGATGGCCAGCAGTTTAGATGTTACGTTACTCTTGCATTGGTCCAATACAGTCACAAGCACTTAAATGACCAATAGGAGAGTGCGTAATATCTCAACTGCTGCATGGCTATCTCAATGTGGAATGAAATGTGGTTTAAATTTTCAATAAAAAAATCTGATCAGCTGGGATTTGAACCCGGGTTTCTGGATTGTCCAGTTTTATGGCAATCACAGTAATCCAGATCAACATATAAGATTTGGGGTCTTTTGAGTTTTACACCTTGCACTAATAATGTGTGCTTTTATAGCTAGTGAGAGTTCATCAGAGGTCACTCACATCCAGAAATCATTGAGTGCATTCTGAATGCTCTCACAGTAAACAAAATAACTATGTATAATTGTATGATAATCAGAGATTCACAGTAAATCCTAAGGATTCAGCAAGATTCAGAAAGATTTACTGAATTCAAGAATATTCACACATTTGACGTCAAGGTGATTGCAAGGGATTCAGTAAGATCCAGAAGGATCAGTGAGATTCAGAAAGATTCAGATTCATGTTCAAACTTGCCCTAATTTTTTTTTAAAAAAGGAAACTCAATGGGATTAATAAAGATTTACTAGGATTCAGTAGAGTCAATAAAATAATCCAAACAAATTTAATAAAATTCAGATAGATTAAAGAAACATTCATTAAGATTTAGTAGAATTAAACTATACAGAGAAGTTTAAGGATTAAGATTTAGATTATACAAGATTAATGGAAACCTTGAACTATTTATGAGATTGAGAGGAATTCAATAAGATTCCGAAAGATTTAAAGAGTTTTGGTGGAAATCAACAACATTCAGAGAAATTCAAAAAGATTGAGAATTAGATTAGACGGGATTCAGGGAAATTATCCAAAGGAATTTAACAAGATTCACAGAGATTCATAGATTCAGAAAGATTTGAGATTCTGAAAGATGCAATGAGATTCGGTAGAATTCAAATAACATTTAGAGAAATGCAGGAATTAAGATTCAGATTATGAGTCAGAGAAATTATCCAAAAAGATTCAACGAGAATCACAGAGATTCAGAAAGATTCAATGAGTTTCAGAGAAAATCAACAACATTCAGAGAAATTCGAGAAATACGATTCAGATTAGACAGGATTCAGAAAAAGATTCACAAAAATTGAACGATATTCTGAGATTCAATGAGATTCAGAAAGATTCAATAAGTCATACAAGATATTACAAATTATTGTATACATTCTTGTAAGTTCCTATGTGTAGAGATAAAGTTCTTGGCAAGATCTTATGCAATATCTCCACCTGGAATATCACCCATACAGCATAATCCATTGAAACTTACACAAAAAGTCATGACTAAGGATGCATCCATGTTTGAGCATGCCCAGTATGTCACAATGACGTCATTGTGACACCACTGAGCATGCTCAGCACACATGGATGCATCCATAGTCATTTCATTTACGCACTATTAAAAGGTTGCATAAAACTTGCCCTTTAAAGTAGCTTTGATCAAAAGTAATAGGGAATATATAGTAATATACCAATAAGGGTACTTTCTCACTAAATAGCCCATTCTTAATAGTTTACAGCATAGAGAGCCCAAAACTTACCATAATACAATGTATAAAGTGCCCCCAAATGTGTACTAAATTGACCAAAACTGTTCGAAGAGACAATAACAATAACGAGAACGAAGATATTAATTAAAATGTAATCGAAGATTTATCAGATTTCAACATTGTACATTAGGGACTTTTAAACCCGTCCAAAAAATTGATATTAATTGGTAAATAATGTTAGTTTCAAAAGCCAATAGCAAACTAAGGAGAATAAGTTATGTTGCTTTAGGGTTTGCCGGACATTCCCTTTAATGCCTTAAACAAAGATGAAACCGCCATTCGGGGGACAATTTCATTTTTGGGCTATTTATTGCAATCTGTTTGTTTATCGATCCAAAAATATACAAGTAAACTTTAGTGAAATTTTCCAAATGCATAATAATAACATCAGCGGCGTTAATTACGTATAGCGCAATTAACATATTAACATATGCTGCGAAATAGCGGCGCTAACCAGAGTCACGGATATTCATTTAATTAATGGTCAACGACAACAGAAATCCGTAAAACAGACCAAATTGCCCCCAGTGAATTTACAGTATAGCATCAACAATTCATTGTTTTGACCTTTAAAATAGAACTGTGAAAATTACTCCCACTATCCAGGTTTACTTGGAACAGCTCAATATTGTCGAATGTTCAAGAGATCAAAGCCGAACATCAGTATATGTCTAATTATGGCTGCAGCAGCAGGTGAGGCTGTATAAAATGTCAGCACAAAAAATGGCATGCAGAAGATTCACGAAAGTGTTTAGAGCACAACATAGAAGGGCATCAGTTGGTTCTTAAAATCTGGCATTGCTATTATCTGATTAGCTAATATAACAACGACATTGCTAAATTCCTTCAAGTGCTAACCGACATGGTGAAGGCCTATAGAAGGAGGAGATCAGAAGTTAGAAGATAGGGAGTGAGCATCCCTGCTGGGTTGTTTGGCACACATAACAGTAGGTGATAAGACTGATAATGATAAGCACCTGCATGTCTGGTGATTATGGGCACCGGAATGTTTTTGGTGTTGATAGACAGGCACCAGTACATCTGGTAAGAATTGGCCCCTGTATGTCTGGTGAGGATAGGCCCAGCAAGTGTTTATGACAGGAGCCTGTATGTCTGGTGATGATAAGCCCCAGCATGTCTAGTGTTGATGGGAACCTAAATGTCTGGTGATGATAGCTATGCCACTGCATATCTGATGAACAGCCAAGGCATGTCTGGTGATGTTAGGCACCTGCATGTCTGGTGAGCATAGGACCCTGTATGTCTAGTGATAATAGACCACAGCAAGTGTTCAAGACAGGATCCTGTATGTCTAGTGATGAAAGGACCCTGGAAGTTAGGTCATGATAGCTATGTCACTGCATATTTGATGAAAAGTCAAGGCATGTTTGGTGATGTTAGGCACCTTCATGTCTGGTGAGAATAGACCCCTGTAAGTCTAGTGATAATAGACCGCAGAAAGTGTTTAGGACAGGATCCTGTATGTCTAGTGACAATAGGACCCTGGAAGTTCGGTCATGATAGTTACACCACTGCATATCGATGATAAGCCAAGGCATGTCTGGTGAGGATAAGCACTTGGATGTCTGGAGATGCTAGGCACCTGCATGTATAATGATAAGCCAAGGCATGTCTGGTGATAATAGGCCCCTGCCTGTATGCCTACTGATAATTGGCGTTGGTTTGGTGAAAATTGTCGTAGATATAGTTCTTGATGTGGCTGACAGTGGGTTAGTCCAATGCCCGTAATGGTAATTCGACCGACTTCCAAGGGGAGACAGCCTTTTTTTGCAAATTAGGTGATAAAACATGGGCTGAAGAACTAGGAAAAGTATAAGCCAACCCTTCCATTTATTCAGGGGTACTCGGTATAATGCAGTCACTATTTTGTCCTTTTTTAAAACAATCTGACTAGTTAAGGATCTCCCCTCCTGACTTCAAAAATAAGACCATTAAGTTACTCACAGCGGCACTACCATTACATAATTGAAACCGGAGGATTCTGCTTAAGCTTTAATCTGGATTAGAAGATCTTTATTATTTTATAGAAAATTTATCAGCTTTAATATGTACCTATAGATTCTTTCCACAAGAGAATCAAATTCATTACAACAATACAACATTCATTTCAATTGTTTTCATAGTCAATGAGAAAACAGCAACTGTTATTTCATTCAACAGTATAAATATTATTGAAAAAAATTACTATTTGTTTCATTGTATCCATGCAACACAAACAAAATATTGAATTTGATTCAAAATTCATTCAAAAACAAAAACAAATGTATATAATTAAAGGTATATATAGTCAACTCTGACTAGCAATCAGGTTAACAGTTTCGCCAAAAGATACCACCAACATTTTTAACGACTTATAAGCATTTCTATCCATTCCCTAGTCGAAAAACCAGTTGATTCATCAATTAATTTCTATTGAATTTATTTGGATTCTACTGGTTTCTATAGGATGAGCTATATGTTTCAACCATCCCAAACCCACTGAACATGAATTGAAATTTTTTGATTTATACATCAGTGATAGTATATACTCCATAATGGTATATCTTATCGATCTAGGTCTTATATGATATTACTATTTACGAGTAAGACTTTACAAGAACTTAAGTAAGATCTTACAAAAAAAATCTTTTAAGAACTTACTCAAATCATAGAGGAATTTAATACTTTCTTACGTCATCTTATCAATTGTTATAAAAACTTACCGAATTCTTGCAATTTCTTTCAGAAACTTACTGAAATCTTACAAGAACTTACCAATTTCTAACAGAATTTTAATACTTTCTTACAGCAGTGTATTAATTCTTATAAGAACTTACTGAATTCTTGCAAGAATTGAGCAATTTTTTTTAGAAAATTAGTGAAATCTTAAAAGTACTTATCAAATTTCTTACAAGAATTTGATACTTTCTTAGTGCAACTTACTAATTCTTACAAAAACTTACTGAATTCTTAAAAGAATTGAGCCATTTCATTCATGAATGTATTGAAATCTTACAAGAACTTGCCAATTTCTTACAAGAACTTATTAGGTTCTTACAAGAGTTTACTTAATTTTTACAACAATGTATATTAGGTTCTTACTAAAACGTATTAAATTCTTACCAGGATGTACCAAATTTTTACCAAAATATAATAGGTTCTTACAAAAATGTCCTAAATTCTTAGCAGTACATATTAGGTTAAAAGAAATTTATTATATTATTACGAGAATCTACTAAATTCTTATACTATAGGTTCTCTAAAGTTTAACCTATACAAGACCAACTTCAATTCATTAAATAAAAAACTTTTCCATGACTTTCCAGGTCAGTGAATAATACTCTCATGTAGAACCCAGCAAGTTTAATTAAGATCAATACGCAATTAAATCGTAGCTAAAAATAGCAATATAATTAAGTGAAGCCTGTATATAGTAGAAGCATCTAATAATATCGAAATTCGCTGATCTCGACTCAGTGAAGTTTATTAGGTATTCATGTTTTGCCACCAGAACCAAATATACCGCGAAACAAGCTATCGAGTTTTCCAAACATATCTAAGACTATCAATTATTTTTAGCACTTGAGAAAATAACAAGACCGAGAAGCAAATAGGCGTTAAATTAACAAGTGTTGACTACAAACTAAAACATCTTGGTTATAATTTGCACTTGAAGGGAAACCACTGGGAGCAATCAACAACAAAATGAGGGGGTCGATACTGAACTGTCGAAGGAGGAGAAGGAAAAAAATGGCGAAAATACAAAATTTACTTAAACATAACCTGAATTACGTATAACTTAAATAATCGGTCTTAAGATGCACATAGCGATGGGTGAAACAAATAGGCATTTTATATGCCCATTTTAAATCCCTGGAAGTAGCTGACCCACAGTGTCCATCTAAGAACTTGACCTTAGTTTTTGACCTGCTCTATCGATCAGGGAAAAGAGAAGCCACAAAAGTTAATTCATTCGGGGGTTATGGACCGTACGTACAGACAGACAGACAGCTAACAATTACCAGGAGTCTGCATAGGGTACCTGCCCATGTGTACCGAGTTTCAAGAAGCTAGGTCCAAAACTGTTTTTTTATAAATTATTTACTGCAAAGGCTCTTTGGTTTCAAAAGGGCCAATGGGCCTAAAAACCCCAAAAATACTTTTTGGGAACATTTAGGAAGTTGTTGCAAGAAATTTTTTTGTAAGGGAGGGGTGTCACTTTTAGTCCAATAGGCCCTTTGGTCCTAATGGGTTGGGGCACAAACAATTACCAGGGGTCAGCATATAGGACACATGCCCACGTGTACTAAGTTTCAAGAAGCTAGGTCCAAAACTGTATTTGTTAAAAAATTTGTAGCCAATCCTCACCAATTGTGACCGGGCCTTACTATTTGGTCACCAAGCCTCACCAATTCCAAATAATAGTCGAAATTTACTGATAGGAATTCAATTTAACGATGATGTTTAAAGTCTCTACCAACAAGGGAGTTTCCTCCTGATGACGGGCACTTGCACCCTACCATTTTGCATTTGCTTAATTGCTGACTGCATGGGGTACTGAGTTGAGTTGAATTGAATAAGACAAAAACAAACATCTAATACCAAAACATTGAATTCCTTCAAAGCTTTTAATAGGCAGCAGGACTGAAATACCCTTCTACCGATTGCACTGTAATCCTTTACTTAGCCTAACAGCAACTATGTCTTTAAGAAACCATTCTTTGTATCAATGTATAGGAATTCCCCTCCTATTTCCTCCTACTCATCCGCCCCCTGTGTTTCACCCATCATTATTTGCTCCTATTGATTGTGGTAATTGCACCAACGAAACTGAAATCATTTTTCCGTCTAAAAAGCCTCTTTAGACTAATGCTGAACGTCAAAGCAGTCGACTCTTGAATATGTTTCGGCAAGACCATCGATTCATCTTATTTCAATTTTTTTTCTTCTTCTTCTTCCAACTTCATTGTTCATCTTTTTCTTTTCTTTAGCATATGCAAATTAAAGCAGCGGAATGATGAAGCGAATGTTGTTCGGGACGTAATTTCGTCCAATGAAAAAGCGGCTTTATTGATTCCTAAGTGAAAGCGAGCGTGCGCATTTCTACAATAACAATTTTACTTCTGCACCAATGACATCCAACAGTATAACCCTTTCACTTCACTCTTATCTCATCAAAAATACTTCACCTGGGTTTACTGATTAATGTATAAGTTTACCTAAAGATAACTTGAGATACATATAAAAAGGAAGATACGGTATAAATTTAGTGGTGCCAGACAACCTGCTGAAGTAGACGTAGGATGGCACCGTTCCCCCTTTAGTTTGCTTTTTATAACTGGTTGACCTTGCCGGCTTGTCTACTCTGACAGACCATTTGACATCTACATGTGTATATAAGGTACACTGATTAATGCATAAGTTTACCTAAATATAACCTGAAATACATAGAAAAACCCCGTATCTGATATATGCGTGATGTGTGAAGTGAAATCCGTAGGTAAAACAACCAATAGAAGAAATGAACTGGATGCTTCAACAGGGTAACCCTGTTTTGGAACCGATGATCTGGTCTGAATTCATCCCTTATAGTAAAAAGTGTATCTCTTATATCTGTTGGTGACCAGTTTGAACAATGTTAAACGGATTTAAGCAGTTGATGCTTAAAGCTCGTATAAAGCGTCCTGGTGAAAGCTGTAAATATCAATTGATCTCAATTAATAGAAACAAATTGATGAACTACTTCCGGGTCAAAAGGGTCAAAGTTCATGAAGGTATCTTTTTTTACAAAATAATAGTGAGGCCCAGCTACAATCGGTGTGGCCCGCTCACAAAAGGTGAGACCCAGTCACAATACGTGAGGCCTGGCAACAGTAATTTTAGAGTGTACGATGTGGCCGCCGAGTGAGGAACCCCTTGACCTCATCTATTTTTCTGAAAGGGTTGTAGGTGAGTATACCCAACATCAAGAGAAATGTCCCACACATTTCTGGGGAATGTTGACACATCAGAAATTGAACAAATTAGTTTCATATACTCTTTTTAATGAAGGAGCAGGCAGTCATGCAACCACCAGAGAATGATTCAAATCAAATTTTTAAATTGAAGGATATAAAGAAGAAAAAGACACCCACACTGAGCCACATTGAGAGAGAAGCAATAGAAGCTAAAGCAAGCGAAGTGAGAATAATGGACTATCCAATGGAAATTGTCAACGGCCACTCAATGACCACATCGTGGATTAAGAGGAACGTTCAAGCACAATAATTAGATTTCAACTTAATCTAATGAAAATCATGGAAGAGGACAAAATTAAGAGTGAAAAGAGGAGATGTGCCGGCACGACGTAAAGATAGCAAAGCCGGTTGATGATCTGATGAGTTTGGACCAGACCCAACAGATAGCAAAGGGTAAATGAATAAGAATTCGTCAAAGTATTCAAAATGCCGCAAGGTAATGGGTAACTCTATGACAAGATATCATCATCATCAGCCTTACGGGCTTAACGGTCATTACAGATACCATCATCGAAAGACGAAAGATTTCCACCCTGGTTCATTTTTAAACCGCGGCAAATGAAAAATCTGCAGTTTCCTTAATCTCATGATGAAACATATCAGAGAGACTTAAGAAAGAAACGCAATGGCAACATCAGCCAACAGAAACTTGAAATGAAGTGATTTGCCATTACCGGCACATGCTGCTCCTATTCGCTAATTACAGGGGGTGCGTGTGCCGGTAATAGACCCAATACATTGCACTTTTTTTGTGCGAGGAAAAATCGACTACTCAGTAAATCAACGAGAGCGCGTGTTATCATTATTATGAGTCTGGAATAAAGAGGAAAGAAAAGGGGAAAGAACTGAAAATGAATTGCTTCAGCTTGGAAAATTAAAAGGAAGCTAGCCATGCATACAACCCTGGATTGCGGATTGGAAAGAAACTTTTTCAAAGGGGCAGTATTCAGTGTCCTAGTCAGTATACTATATATACAGTAATCCAAAAACAGATTGCAAATCTGACATCATTCAGGAATTACATAAATTATACAAATATTAGGTTTGTTCGTTTTGTTACACCTAATTGCAAGGAGAGTAGTTTGGTGTTGTATGTGCAAACAGGAAGGTGTAGTGCTTACACCAGGTGTATATGGGTGTAGTGTAGCAAAAATAAACACTCTCCAAATAGATGTGCAGGTATTGGTTTCTTTGCAGACAACGCAATCACCATTTCATTTGCACTGAATTTCCTACACCTACTAAGAGAGGGTGTAGATTACTTGCTATGTACACCAGTGTACACCCACTACACTATCAAAAACTAACAGCAGTAGTGTAGGAGATGTACTGAGTGTAACAAATATGAATGCATATTTTTCACACTTCCTACACCAACTCCAGTTGGTACATCTGTGACCTACTATTACGAAGCCATGGTGGTTCTCACCTCCTAGCCGGTGCCATTATACGAGTCACTAGCAAACTCAACCTTGCACACTTTATTTCCAACGGAAGAGGGGGGATCAGTGGCCTTGGTTACTGCTCCCCCACTGAAGATTGGTGGGCAAGCTGATTGCCCTGATGAGTCATAAAATAGCACCGGGCAGAAGGTGAGAAGAACAATGATTTTTTATAGACACACGTAGTGCGGCTGTTGGGCTACGCCACAACAGCCGCATTCCCTTCAAATGGAAGAAAGCTTTTTTTACGCCTGGAATTCCAGGTGTAAAGCAGTTTGAGACAAAATAGATATCTACAAAATAAACACCTACATTATAGCAGTGCATCCCTATTTCGCATTCGCGAAATTAGGGTGTAGGGTGTATCTAGATTTTTTAGTGGTAGGTAACAGAAAAGCATTATTAAAAATTCTTTTTTTAATAGTTTAACTTACTATTCAATTGTTCCAAAGGCAATTGGCATGATACTTGCCTTTTAAAGACAGCAATAAATTACTCGATTGAATTCCATACACTACAGTAGGAAAACAGATAATGTATCAGTATATCCTCTCAGTGGGGAAACTTAAAGAGTTCCCTCATATTTTTCATTCTAAATTTCCTGACTTTGCCAGGTTTTCCTTGAACACTCTTCCATTCTCAAATGGCACTTATAAAAGACATGGTCAAAATAATTATGGTGAAAATATGAGCCATGATCATTTGGAGTAAGTATGGCAACACATTAGACACAGAAGTGTTTGTCAGTTGAAAGTCATAGCAATCCCAAAACGGATCCAAAATAAGGCAGACAAACTTTAATCGAATTTCCCCAGTATTTTCCAAAAACAGAAAAAAAAATCCTTTGACTTTTTCATGACTTTCTACACATTTTTGGCTTGGACTTTTTAGGTTTCCCTGACCTGTGGCAACCCTATTTGAAAATTAAACCAAAGAGTTAGCAAGCATTTCTGACCAATAGGTCACAGTGCCATTGGAGAAGGTGCGGAGTTAAGGCAATGGCCTGACCAGTTTTAGTCCCACTGCTGAACCAAAAGCTCAATGGGATTAAGGATTAAGGTTGAATGTCAATTCAATCTTATATTCTCATTTTTCTGAAGTTTGGGTTTGGTGGCAAAGCCTCCATTACAATATGGAAACAGGACAAGATATTGAGGAAGGACTCATTTGGAGAATTTTAGGAGGTTATACTGCATACTATACATATTTTGTATGCTACTGTTAAAGGTTGTCTTTGAAAGACAGTTTATCCCCTTAGTTTGCTATGTTTTGAGTTAATTTGTCGAGTGAGCTATATCCTTCCATGTACATTATCACATTTGACACATGATCTTATAAAATATGCACTATGCATTTCGATACAAGACAAGAGAGCTCACTTAAATTTTTTCCAAAAAAAAATAAGGTTTGATTATGAGTTTATGAAACCGATGCAGCATTTCCCTGAAGATCATTACTTCGCTCTTAAAATGTATCTCTTTATGCAAATGAGCCTCTATTCCTAATTAGCATATTCACCTTTTGCCAAATTAGCGAGGACTCTCTCCTTTTCTGCAATTAATCAAAAGCACAAACTACATATCAATTAAGATCATGTAAATGAACACCGGGATATACATTAAAATGCAGAAGAATCCTGGGAATTCACAAATCATTAACTAGCTACAAAACAAGTTTTTCAAAGTGTTTTAGTTATTAATTAACTTGCTCTTATATCAATTGACAGCTTTCGTAAGTCAAGATTAAATTCATTATTGTATAAGGTGCTTTTGGAGATTTAAAGGACAGATATTGCAATTCGGCTAATAGATGGCAGCACAGTTGCAAAGTTAAGTTGGAAAGGATATTTCTTAATAAATAGTGAATTTTAAGAAGCTCATAAACTTACTACCAAGAAAATATCTTTTTAGGGAATTTTAAGAGTATGCATGATGCAGCTCCCATAGACCCTCATGTTAAATACAATTTTTGGTGGATCTCAAAAAATACAAATTATTTCTTCAAATTAATCATATGGAAACAAAGCTAATTTTCGCAAGAAGGACTTACGGCTATTAAAATAATAAATTAAACGAAACAAATATTTTTTAAAAATATATTTAAGCTAAGCCTTTTTTCCTTCTTTATATTTTTCAGAATAATTCCAAATTTTCTTTTTCTTTTTTAATAGCCATATCTCCTTTGTGCAAAAATTAGCTTCATTGTCATATGCTTAATTTGAAGAAATAATTTGTATTTCTTGAGATCCAGTTAAAATTGTGTTTAACATAGGGGTCTATGGGAGCTGCATCATATACTTAAGAAATTTATATTTATAAAGGTAAAAAATTACGGATGTATTAGGGAACTTTAAAACTCAGTATAAAAATGTATAAAGTTTTGATTTTTGTAACTCAAAGATATTTTATATTTAATTTAAGAATGGGTTTCAAATTCTTAGGTATTTAATTAAACTGATTTACTTGCAAGTATAGAGGAATGTATTTTTTACCTAAAAAGTTAACTCATTTGAAAACACACTAGGATTTGTATTTCAGCTAAAACAAATAAGTTCAATTAGACAGAATAAGAATAAAGAAATCCTTCTTAAATAACATATCAGACAATGTTTTCTAAATTACTACAGATATTTTGGGAGCAATTATAATTTGTACGTAAGTCTATATAGCTTCCATTAAACTGCAAGAAGCTCTTAAAATGCATCTTTTAATTGAAAATAAATGAATGTACATTAATAAAGTCATATAGAGATGTATATTTGCTGAAATCAGATAAAATAATTATGATGCACTTAATGAAATGGTTTGAAATACAAGCACAATTAGATTTTTTGTTGTTGTGGGGCATCATTAAATGGAAAATGTTAATTTTGCTAATTTAATAAAAATCAGATATGAAACAAAGATATAATTATGACTGGCAAATGTAAATCTATACCTCGACTTATCCTAACATAACAAAGAAGAAAAATAGGTTTTCGTGGAAATAGATCAAACGTTATATTTATACTGCAATTCAAAACTATTAAATTGCATAAATACTATACACAGTTTGAGTTTGTGCAAATCAGTATCCCTTCCTCTTTTTCCCTCTCTCCTTTCCTCCTTTCCTTTCTTCCTTCCTCTTTCCCTCCCTCTTTCCTTCTCTCCTTTCCTCCTTCCCTCTCTCCTTCCCTTTCTCCCTTTTTCTTTCCCTCTCACTCTATCCATCAAACTGTCTTTTTCTCCTTTCTTCTTCTCTGTCCCTCACTTTCCCTTTCTTCCCAATAACTAACAAAAATAAAAAAACCAGGGAAAAACGTTAAAGATTTATAAATTTAACACTCACTGAAAAAGCTCATGGGCAGCATGAAAATTTCAAAGCAATCTTGTGTAGGAATTGCCAACTGTAGTAAAAAGAAGGGGGGGTCCTCAGTAGGAAAAATCTTAAAAATGAAATATTTTAACAAGCAAATATAATGACACTGAGCAATTTGAACCCCATATTACTAAGACATTAAACTAATTTTAAGTGAAATTTCAAAGCAATCCTGTGTAGGATTAGACTACAATTGCCAAATATAGTAAGGGGTCCTCAGAAGGGAAAATATGATAAGTGAAATATTTTAAGAAGCAAAAATAATGACACTAAGCCATTTAAACCACATAATACTAAGACATTAAACTATTTTAAAGTGAAATTTCAAAGCAATCCTGCGTAGGATTAGACTACAATTGCCATATAGTACTGGAAGGGGAGGGGGTCCTCAGAGGAAAAAATTAAAAGTCAAATATTTTAACAAGCAAAAATAATGCCACTGAGAAATTTATTCCTACTGCCCCATATGTTGCGCCTAAATAAATGTGGGAACACATTTTATCACAATTTCTACCAGAAGATCATAAAAAATAAACTTATTTTCTGCCCAGCTTTTAATGGTCATGAATTTCTTAGCCTCACTCCTATGTACAAGCAACATTTCCTGTGGATTCAGAATTCTGCCTCACCCTGTACACCCTTTCCGATACAGTATTATCACTACAGTCTATACCACATTGAGAAGTACCCATAGTGGGCGGAGAAAAAGGAATAAAATTCGAATTTTAGCCAAT
>JAQFXX010000026.1:0-14278 GCA_034693985.1 Nemasoma varicorne
TTAAGAACCTTGGTCTGACCATCACATTGGAGAAGTATGGTCTCAAGTGATAGATTCCAAAGCTCCGGCGTTGTCAACTAGTCTTTCCCGCAAACTTCCTGACAGTTCTACGAGGGATGCTTTGTTAGACACAGGCAGTCCCGTATCCATCGCTCATGAGGACTTAGTACCTCTGTTAAAAGATTTCACAAGGAAACTTGTACGTCTGCGATCGGTAAATGGGCAACCTTTACATGCATTGGGCGCTGGCCAGCTAACAGCCTCAATACATGGGAACACCTTTAACCAGCAAGTACTCGTGGTGAAGGGAGTTAAACATCAGCTCCTACTGGGAATGGACTTTATTAGTTTATTCGTATCTTTCATCGACTTCCTTGGTAACATTATCCATTTTACTGCGGCTGCTTCACGTTCTGTCCCGCTTTCAAATCAGTCTACCACAATGGATTCCACCAAATCTACATCTCTTGAGGTAGCCTGTATAGAGGTTTCCCAAGAAGGGATCACTGTGATTCCTACAGACTCCCTTACAGTGTCACCAAAGGTAATGACCATCGATCCACAATCTTTTGTTTCCTTTCCGGGATTGCGATATGACAATACACCACAGCTGTCAGTCGGCGATTCTCACTTTGTCGTCGATATTCCGGAGGACATTGACCTTCCAGATCGCTGCAGTTGATGTCAAATTACAAGAATGGGACATCATCTCTATACCAGACTATCAGGAGCGAGCTCTACCGGAAAACTGGCGTACCTTTCAGAATGTTTCTCCTCAGATGATACCTATATTGGAAGCTTACAGTTCAGTCTTGAAATCACGGCAACCATCTATACAACTTCCTGAGGTGGTAATCGATACGGGGAATGCCACACCACGTTGGTCTCAGCCTTATTCAACTTCAGATGCGAAGCGCATTATCATCAAAAAACAAATTCAGACCTGGTTTGATGAAGGTATAATCAGACCGTCAACATCACCTTGGGCAAGTCCTGTGGTCTTAGTGACACAGCAGGGTGCTAATGGCACCATCAAGCACAGAGTCTGTGGTAATTACAAGCGTGTGAACGATTGTCTTCAAAGACAAAATTTTCCGCTTCCCTTGCAGGACGATTTGCTAGACAAGATGCGTGGCTCTTGCATCTTCTCTGTAATTGACTTACAATCCGCCTATCTTCAGTTATCACTTTGGGAGGAAGATAAACCGAAGACAGAGATTATTACCCAGGAAGGGCATATGAATTTAACTTCTTGCCTTTCGGTCTCTCGATAGCCTCGCAGTCCATGCAGCGGGCTATGTCGCATCTCTTCTCTGACATTATTGGTCGGTTCGTGGAAGTCTTCCAAGATGATGTGTGTGTACACTCGGCAACGGCTGAAGAACACACTAAACATCTAAAAATTGTGTTTGACAGGTTAGCAGCTGCTTACCTCCTCATCGCCTTGAGCAAGTGCAATTTTTACCAAGATTCGATCAAATACCTTGGCCATATAATATCTGGTGAAGGTATTTTACCGGATCCTCGGAATATCATCGCTGTTCAATCTTGGACCACCCTCACAACCAAGACTCAAATCAAACAGTTTCTCGGTGCTCTGTCGTACTACAGGAAATTCCTCTTTGCCTTTAGTGAACGAAGCGAACCATTGCGGAAGCTGTTGCGTTCTGAAACACCTTGGAAGTGGGACTCTACTTATCAAATGGTTTTTGAGGATCTTAGAACAGCTCTTACATCAGCTCCGGTTTTGGTGTATTTTCAGCCCGGGCTGGTTATGTACCTTAAAACGGATGCCAGTGGACATGCCCTGGGTGCTGTTTTGACCCAACTCCATGATGGCGATGAGCGTAATGTTTCCTATGCTTCCCAAAGCCTTACTATGCAACAACGTAAATGGAGCACTACGCACAAGGAGTGCTTCGCCATAGTATGGGCTATTAAGAAGTACTATAAGTACTTTGATGGTGCTAGATTCACAGTCTTCACCGATCATCACTCTCTATGTCACCTATTCAATATTAAAGATCCTCATGGGAAACTCGCCCGTTGGGCCGTGATTCTGCAAGAATTCAATTTCAATATTGTATTCAAGGAAGGTAGATGTCATGCTGACGTAGATTGTTTAACCAGACTACCATCCTTGCAAATCTCACCGGTAGTGGCTTTCATTGACTTTGACTCACTGTTGGACCAACAACAGAAAGATCTGTCTGAGGGGAAAATTCAGTTGTCTGATCATTTGGTGCTGGACAATTCTGATGGCCTGCTTAGGTACGACTATCACTCTTCCTTTAGACCTATCTATGTTCCGGTCGCCTTGCGCTCTAATGTTTTACATGCAGCTCACGGGGATCCCATAACTGGACACGTCGGATCACAGAAAGTTTTCTACAACATACATCGCTCCTATCGATGGCCCCATATGCGTAGGGATATCAATGCATTCACCAAAGCATGTAATGCGTGTCAATACTTCAACAAAGGCAACCAAAACCATCGGGCTTGTTGCAATCGTTGCCCATCACTTCTTTCTTTGAGACGATAGCGTTAGATTTTGTGGGTTCTTTTCCCGTAACAGTTCGAGGCAATGCTTATATACTTGTTGTCGTTGACTTGTTTACGAAATACATCGTCGCAATCCCCACAAGGGACATGTCATCGGAAACTGTCTCTAACTTTATATTGTACCAAATTGGACTAGTTTATGGTTTCCCACATAAAATCCTTTCTGATAGGGGTCCTCAATTCCTATCTAAGGCACTCAAACAGCTTTTGGATTTGATGGAGTCGAAAAAGATCAACACTTCCTCATATCACCCGTAAGGAGACGGCCAAGCAGAAGCCGGTGTTAAAATCATCACAAAACTTCTTTCCAAGCTAGTGGCTAACTTTCCACATTCTTGGGACACTTACTTACCTTGTGTCTCTTATCAATACAATTCGTCTTATCATGACTCTCTACGTACATCACCCTATTCAGTGGTTTTTGGCGCTTTCCCTCGGGTTCCGTCCTTACTTTCACCAACTTCTGCTTCACTACGACCTTTGTCTCGTGCAACTGAACAGTGTGTGATGGGCTTCTCAAAGGTTGGACAAATCGTCTCGGACTTTCTACAGGCATCCAAGGAGAAACAGTGTCATCAGTACAATAAATTCCGTGTTTCGAGATTATTTGCCATTGGGGGATCTCGTCCTGTATAAGGACGCCTCCATACCAAAACGCCATTCTAAACTTCAACCCAGGTTTTCTGGCCCTTTTCGAATTATTGCAGTTTAAAACGATGTGTCATACATCATACAAGCCTCTGGTTCCAATTTATCGTTTGCAGCCCACGTTAGCAAATTGAAGCCGTGGACGCCTCCGCATTCAACGGATGTCATTCCTACATCCTCGGACACTATTCCTTTGTCAATGCTTGACGTTCCTAGCTTGACTTTTATGGATAGTGAGTCAGATTCCGATGGGTATAAAATGGTGACCCCTATTCGTTTCCAGCGTGACCCTGACCGTCAAGGGACATGGTCTTTCATTCAAACCCCTATGGCTGATGGACTTTCTGTCCCTCCTCTTGACTTAGCAGCTTCTTCACCTGGCTCATCTCCCTCATCCTATGCTGATGCCTTGGAGGGTCATATTCCCTCTCCTGCACAGTCCTGATGTGGTGGTAACCCCGACCGTTACAAGGGCCTCTTTACGTCCCAGAAATTAATGGTGTGGGCACCACTCTTTCGAAGGGAGGGGGCTTTGTGACCTTCTGTCACGTTTTATTCCCAATTCTATTTACATTCAGGTGTTCCCTATAAATTTTTCAGATTTATGCTAGTGGCCTTAATTACCTTAACCCTTCCTCTTTCCTATTTTTCTGTAGAAAACGAAGTTTAAAGGTTGAAGGATTAAATTCTATTTTATCTGCTAATGTCATGGCAATCTTAAATAATTTCTAAATTCCTATGCACTGTTTTGGTGGCTAATTATGCATTGGCGTGTTGCCAATTTTCATCTTTAGAAAATAATGTTTGAACCTAAATTGTGTCTATGCAAATTTTTATGGTAAGGAAATAGCTGACTGGGGGCGCTGTATTCTGCGTGGGACCCTTTGGCTATTTAAGCCACCTGAAATCTTGGCTCAGCATCACTTGCCTGCCGGAACTATGGCCGGTTGGCCATCTGAAACAATTATTCAATTGATATGAAGTTTAAAATCACACCAGCCTCTAGCAAGCATGATTAATCAAACAATTGTTTCATGTTAATTATTTATGATGTGAGAATTATCATGGCAAATGCTGAACTGAATGAAAGGATTAAATGATCAGATCATTACACATTGCTGGTGGTTTTGTGAGATGTTGGAGACTTATCTGATTTCCGCATTTGGAATTTGTGAGAGCGTTTGTGACGAGTCTGCTTCATTAGCAGCATTTTTGAACGCCTGCACCACGAACTTGGAAATGGCCATTGTAGCCATTGTGGGATGACAAATATCAAGCAGTTGATTTGTCTCTGTGTTCCTGGACTAACAACGTGGAGCGCAAACCGATGTCCAAATTATCTTACTAAGTAACAACTTCCAATCTTTTTTATTCTGAACCTGACTGTGCCTGGCAAAATTCCTGGCTAATTTCTACTGCCCTACCATATGGCATTTACTTACTAACTGTAGGGTACTAAGTAATAACTTCCAAACTTTTTTATTCTGAACCTAACTGTGCCTGGCAAAATACCTGGCAAATTTTATGGATTTTTTCCAATACCAGACTATACCAACAAAGTTTTAACTGGCATAGGCATTCTTCGATCCTCCCTACCAAATGGCATTTACTTGCTGACTATAGGGTACAGAGTTGAAGTGCCTTTTTTCATATAAACCTGACTGGACCTGACAAAATACCTTGCAAATTTTCAAGATTTTTTTGCCAAATATCTAAGTATAAACAGAAAGTTTAAATAATTTGCTGGCATTCTACTGTAACTGCCCTACCATAAGCAATCTACTTGCTGACTATAGGGTACTGTGCTATAATGATCTTTATCTTGACTTAGCTGACTGTAACTGGCAAAAAACCTGGCAATTTTTTAGGATTTTTAGCCAAATTTCTATCTATATAAAAACCAAGCATACATCATTCTCTCGGCATTTAACCCTCCTACCAAATAACATTTACTTGCCGACTATAGGGTACTGAATTAAAACGATTTCCTGACTGTACTTGGCAAAATACCTGGCAGATTTTCAAAATTTTTTTGCCAAATTTCAATCAATAAAAAACCAAGCATAAATAATTTGCTGGGCATTCAACCATCCTACCAAAAAGCATTTACTTGCCGACTATAGGGTACCGACTTAAAATGACTTCCTGACTGTACCTGGCAGATTTTCAGGATTTTAGCCAAAATCTAGATTTTCCTGCTATCTCCAAGAAAAACTTGAGATAACTCCTTACAGTAATTACCTGATTTGGTGATTTTCCTGATGTGCTAAGCAGCAAATCCCCGATTCTCAGGCTCCGCCTCCAATGATATCGATCTGAGCTGTCCACGATTATGCCTGCAATAAATAGGAAAAAATTACTAAAATCATGAAAATCCTAACCAACATAAAATCCCTTTTAGTCCAAAGGAGAAGTCCTTACGAAATGAAGCCTAGGGCAAAAGTCCCGGATGAAGATCCCTACAGCGTACCAGGAAGCGGAAGTAGTTCCTCATCGAGGGAACGAAGGGCGGACAGACCCCCTAAATTGCCACCTAGGGACAACAGTATGCCCAGATACCAAATCCCTAAAGTAAGTAGAGAAAAAAAACCCAGGAATTATTGGTAGAATCCTTGAAATTTAAGGGATAAATATCCTAAAAATTTGTTATCCCTAATTTAGCCTGATTATGATGAACAGGGAGACGAAAATAAATATAGGATTCCACATCTACATTCATCCAGGAAGAAGGCTAGCAGCCCACCAGGTAGGAATACACTCTACTAAACTGCCACCTACAATCCATTTCACATTGAGATGGCCAGCAGTTCAGATGTTTAATTGGCGCTCTTTCATCGGCTCACGTGATAGCTTTTGACCAATGGGGGGGGGAAGACTACAATATATCTATACTGCTGGCCAGCTCAATGTGGAATGAGCTACAGTGGATTACATAACAGGGATACGAGCCACATGACTGAAAATTTGCAAAAAAAATTGTAGAAATTCATAAAATATTCAGAAATTTTGGGAAAATATAAAAAACATTAGGAAAATTTAAAAAAACATTAGCTAAATTTTTGGAAAATTCCGCTGGTTTATAAAAAATTTTAGGAAAATTTCACATTGATATTGATAAAAATCAGGTAAAACTTGGAACGAATTTTCGTAAATTCTAAAAATTCAAATACAAAAAATTTAAAAAATAAAATAAAAATTCTGTTAAATTCTATATAAAAATATTAAGAAATTCAGACGAATTTTCATGTCGGCTAATTCAGAAAAATTGAGAAATTCAAACAAAATTCATAATTCAAATACCAAAAAATAAAAAAAAAACATTAAAATACTGTTAAATTGGGAGATAAAAAGCTTAAAATATTAGGACAAATTTTAAGAAATTTGCCTATTTTTTAAAATTCGAAAATTTAACAAAAGTTTAGCAAAATTTTGTAAAATAAAATCTGCTGGATTAAAAAAATTGACTAATTTAACAAAGAAATTCTTGTAGATATAAAAAGTTAAGGAAAAATCTGCTAAATTAGAGATAAAAAGTTTAAAATATTTGGGCAAATTTTAAGAAATTTGTCTATTTTTTAAAATTTGAAAATTAAACAAAAGTTAAGCAAAATTTTAGCAAAATTTTGAAAAAAGAAATTCTGCTAGATTAATAAAACCCGGCTAATTTCGGAGAAATTCCGCTAAAAATTTTAAAACATAAAAAGAAAATTCTGCTAGATTAGAGATAAAAAGCTTAAAATATTAAGACAAATTTTAAGAATTTTGCCAATTTTTCAAAATTGGAAAATTTAACAAAGAAATTCTGCTGGATTAAAAAAATCGACTAATGTCGTAACCCTCGATTACTTATGTATCCCATTTGGAGGTACCGGTGGCAAGTCAGACTGCGATTGGACTAAATTCTCCGAAATTTCTCTAAAATTTTGCCAAAATTTCTTCCATCTCCCCCAGATGATCCCTACTACTGCGGCATGAAGGCCCACACTCCGAATTTTGCCTCAAAGAGCAACAACAAGGGACTTCCCACCTCATTAAGTTGTTCAGCAATTGCCGAATCCCCTTATGCTAAAACATGGATGCGCGCCCCCTATCCACAACATCCTCAACAACCACCACCATTACCACCTCCACAACAACAGCAACAACAATTGAAGGGAGCGCCACCTAGTGTCATGGGAATGATGAGACCTCATGAATCAATATACGACTCGGGATTAGGTAAGCGGAAAAATAAAAATCACTTAATTCAAAGGGGAAAAGGGGCAAGGGGATTGGGGATTTAGGGGAATTCTGGCCGTTCCGCCATTGTCAGGCAACATCCGATGCAATTCAATGAAACTAATCACGGTGGCTTAAGAAATAATAACGTAATTAAGTCCTATAAATTGTTGGCCCGAAAAATCTAAGCCTGATTCTTAAGAAATTTCAGTAAACATCAAAATGGCCGACAAATAATCGGAATTGTGGGTAACTGGAATCGTTTTCGAAAAATTCCAAATCGAAACTGTAAAATTCACGAGTTTCCGAGGAGTCTAGGAATTTTTAAGGTTAATGTAAAGATTTCATTGAACTACGGCTCTGTCAGTGTCTTTGTCAATCTATCATAAAATCTCTTAGAATTTATGGAATCTTGTGAATCTTTTAAAATCTAGGAAATTTTCAATTTCAAATTCCCTGACTTTTCCAGGTTTTCCTTGACTAACCTTTAACAGGGCTGCCAAACAATTTTCAATTTCAAATTCCCTGACTTTCCCCTGTTTTCCCTGACCGACCTTTAACAGGATTTCCACACAATTTTCAATTTCAAATTCCCTGACTTTTCCCTGTTTTCCCTAACATTTTCCCTGACTGACCTTTAACAGGATTTCCACACAATTTTCAATTTCAAATTCCCTGACTTTCCCCTGTTTTCCCTAACATTTTCCCTGACCGACCTTTAACAGGATTTCCACACAATTTTCAATTTCAAATTTCCTGACTTTCCCATGTTTTCCCTAACATTTTCATAACATTTTCCCTGACCAACCTTTTAACAGGATTTCCAAACAAGTTCAATTTTAAATTTCCTGACTTTCCCATGTTTTCCCTGACCTTTTCATAACATTTTCCCTGACCAACCTTTAACAGGATTTCCACACAATTTTCAATTTCAAATTCCCTGGCTTTTAAAGGTTTTCCCTGACAACCTTTAACAGGATTTCCACACAATTTTCAATTTCAACTTCCCTGACTTTTAAAGGTTTTCCCTGATCTTTTCATAACATTTTCCCTGACCAACCTTTAACAGGATTTCCACGGAATTTTCAATTTCAAATTTCCAGACTTTTCCAATAACATTTTCCCTGACCAACATTTAACAGGATTTCCACACAATTTTCAATTTCAAATTCCCTGACTTTTCCAGGATTTCCCTGACTTTTTCATAACATTTTCCCTGACCAACCTTTTCAGGGTTGCCACACAATTTTCAATTTCAAATTCCCTGACTTTTAAAGGTTTTCAATGACCTTATCATAACATTTTCCCTGACCAACCATTAACAGGATTTCCAAACAATTTTAAATTTTAAATTCCCCGAGTATTCAAGGTTCTCCAAGTTTGGTACTCACCCTAAATAAAAAATTTCAAAAATATCCATGAAAATTCCTATTCATTGCATTATGGGAGAACTTTAGCAATGTTTTTAGCCGATGTATTAGACTTCCTAGCGACAGTCTAAATTTACAGTTGGGAATTCAATTTAACGATGATGTTTAAAATCGCTACAAACAAGGGAGTTTCCTCCTGATGACGGGCGCTTGCCCGCTAATATTTGGCATTTGTTTGCCGACTGTGGGGTACCGAGTTAAATTGAATTGAAGGGGTTCCCACACCCTCGAATACAATTTAAAATTTCTTCCATAAAACCCTAAAAAAATGGGTGCAAAAATTAAAACTAGACTATAAATCAGCTTAACTGTGGCAAAAACCCACAAATATATTTGAACAATTTTTACAAAATACCCTGGGCTTTTCGAATATATTTCTCCTTCGATTGCCTAGCCTATCTTTGCTAAAATAGTCTATATTTATTAATTATTAATTGCGAATTCCACACTTCAAGGCGAACGACTTAACCAAGGCTGATTACTACAATTGAAAAAACTTACATTTCTTAACGAACAAATTGGATTGCTCGGATTTGATCCTGATAAACGGCAGAAGGCCATTCATTCGCTAAGAAAAAAAAAACCGAGAAAAAGTATTATTTCTAAGCTCTATTTTTGTACACACCTTAAAATCCTTAGATTTAGTTGCTTTTTATGCATCCAATTTCTTACTTTTTTGCTTTGCTCTTATGTCTATTCAGCTATATATACTTCATTCCATGTTGAGATGACCTGAAAGCCAAAAAGAATTTCTTGTAATGCAAAAATTTCAACCAAAAATAATCTTGAAAACTTTCGAATTATCCAAAGGGAAGCTTTCGAATGACCACCGGAAGTTATGCAAAAATAGCTAAATTTTCTGGTCATCTTAACGTGGAATAGACTAAGCTGCTGCATACCCGTTCTTGTTAATAGCTATGGAAATGCAACATTCCACATTTCGAGATTTATGAAATCTTGGATTTTCTTGAAATCTGGCAAATCTTCTCAATCTACCCTTCATAGAATGTATAAAATTCCCTGTAATTATTAATACTCTGTAGAATCTTTATCTAAGGTCAAGAAATCTCTTAGAAGTCATGGAATTTTGAAAATTTCTTGAAATCTAGCAAATCTTCCCTTCATTGAATACATAAAATTCACTGGAATCTATAGAATGTTCTATTAAAATTATAAAATCTCTTAAGAATTCATGGAATCTTCACAATTTTTTGAAATCTGGGAAATCTACCCTTCAAGGAATCTATGAAATTCACTGGAATTTCTCGGAATCTCTCTCTAAAATAATTAAATGTTTTGGAATTCATGGAATCCTGGAAATTTCTGGGGAATTTCATGAAATCTAGGAAATTTCCCCAATCTCCTTTCCATCGAATGTACAAAACTCACAGGAATTTCTCAGAATTGATATAAAAACCCACCCTCTAAAATCATAAAATTTCTTAGAATTTATGTTATCTTGGAAATATCTTGAATTTTAGGAAATCTACCCTCTTCATTGAATTCATAAAATTAACTGGAATTTCTCAGAATATATATATATATATATATATATATAATCTTTCTCTAAAATAATTAAATCTTTCGGAATTCATGGAGTCCTGGAAATTTCTGGGAATTTCCTGAAATCTAGGAAACCTACCTACTTTAAGGAATGTATTAAATGCATTGGAATTTCTCAAAATTTATTGAAAATCTCTAAAATCAGGAAATCTCTTAGAATTTTGGCAATCTTGGAAATTTCTAAGAATTCCTTCAAATCTATGAAATATTCCCTTTAAGGAATGTATAAAGTCCCCTGGAATTTCTCCAAATATATAGAATTTCTTTCTAAAATCAAGAAATCTTTAAAATTTCTCAAAATTCACTCAAAACTTACTGGAATACCTCAGAATCTATAGAATCACTCTCTAAAATTATAAAATCTCTCAGAATCTTGCAAATCTCTAGGAATCTTTGCTGTTTTCTGATCCTGACTGAGAACAGACAGTCCCAAATTGTTAGAAATTCAATTTAACAATGATCTTTAAGTCACGAATGACGTGTGATTGTAAGAATTACCTTCCTACCATGTGGCTTTCACTCGCTGACAGTAGGGTACTGCACGGCCTATTTAACACATTCTTCCTTTTTTTACAGTATGTCCTAAAATCTTTAAATCTGTGTCTCCCTCTATATTCCTTATTTATCCTTCCTTCTTCTACAGTCTAAACTACTTTGGGGACATCTCAATGTGGAATAGACTGTAAATATCATAAATGCACGAACACTTACCGCCATCCAACCACATAGCACCAAGTAGACCTTTCCTCAAGGAAAATTCCCTGTAGAAAATAGAAAAAAATCCTTTAAAAACTTCGCATGAATTTATTATTAGTATTAAATAAGTAATATTTATTTTTGTATTTTATGAATTTTTTTTCACAAATATAATTTTGATCTCCAGATTCGGAATGGGAAAATTTCTGGGATTTGGAACGTAGATAACGAGGGTCAACCCAAGAGCAAAGCAAAAATGGCGAACTGGTAAGACGAGTGACAAGTCAGTCTGGAATGAACATTAGCCCACAAAAAAAATAGCACCTTATTACCTCGCCCTTGGATTAATGGGCGTGAAATAGAAGGGGAAGGGGGCGCCACCTACCAACCTGCACAACAAATATACTGTTCAAAGATAGTTATTTCCCATGAAAATCAAAAGAAAATTCTTTACCCATTACCACCAATATTATCTCACATTTTGAGCCTAAGCTTTACACTTATGCAAGATTAGCTTACATCTTACCGTTCATTCAACATTGAGATGGCCAGCATCATGTAGTTGAGATGCTACGCGCTCTTCCATTGGCTATTTGAGACCACATGACCATTTTTCACCAACGGACGAGAACGTTACATCCAAACTACTGGCCATTTCATTGTGGAATGAACTGTAAATTGTATCCCATTCACGATTGGGGTTATACATAACACATCCAACACTAACATTTTACGCCAAAAAATCTGACCAAAAAGGCATTTACTTGCCGACTGTAGGATACTAAGATAAATTGAATTATCAGGCAGACAAATACAGTAAATATACCAGGCAACTCACAAATAAGTTTCACTTTCCACCAAACAACACAATTTTAAAATAATCTTATTTGCATAAAGCAAAGTCACTAAACTTACAGTGAAAAACCAAACTTTTCCTATTTTCAGGACGACTGTACAGGTTGTCCCAAAAATTTAGTATATTCAAATTTCTCCCCCAAAACGAAAACCAAACTTTTCTTATTTTTGGTGACATCCTGTACCTATTTCTATTACAGGTTGCCCCAAAAATCTATTTATTACAGGGTTGTTCTAAATCTAACAAATACAATTTTCTCCAAAAAAAATCTTTTTTCCAAAACTTTCAAGAAACACAAAAACGATCAAATACCACCCCAAAATTTATCCTAACCAAGCAAAACCTATTATTATTTTCAGGACGACCTGTATAAATATAGTACAGGTTGTCCCAAAAATCTAGCAAATACAATTTTCTCCCCAAAAACTTTTCTTTGCGAAAACTTCAAGAAACACAAAAAAAACACAATAAAAAACCAACCCCCAAATTCATCCTAACCAAGCACACTATAGCCTATCCTAACCAAGTTATTTTTTTTCTCCAGGCTCCGAATACGGGAGTCGCAAACTCGCATCCAATGGCAGCGAAGATCATTATTCGCGAATCTATGGCAAGCTTTCCCTTCCTCGATTTGTGAACAATTTCAGACCTAGGACTATTTACGTTGGCGAATGGGAATGAGGAGGAGGCTAACTAAGGCTGACACCAGGTGGCGCCACATACTGCCCACGATGACGTCACAAATCGGATTGTGACGCAAATTAATGCTCATTTTTTTTTTTGAATATTTTTAAACTTTTTTTTTTGAATTTTTGTTTGTGGATGGTGCTACATACTTTGGTGCGTTTACACGGTGCCCACAAATTGTTTACTTCGAAAGTGAATAAGGAAAGCGTGGGAAGCAATGAAGGACCAGTTTTTCCCGGATTTTTGTTCGGCGGTGTAAATTTTAAGTACTTTGATGACCTCTATGATTTGCTCCTCATAGAAAATATTTGTTTTTAACTTCTTGTTTTGTTAAAACGTTTGTTAAAACTCACCTTTAAAGGAGAAGTGCCACAGCTGATTTTTAGGTATTCCTCGCTCTTCAGCTGACGGATTTGCTTCCTGAAAAAAAAAAAAAAAAAAAGATGAATTGAGATATAGACTTCTTTTTAAGCCAAAAGATGGCGCTAGCTATTGGCTGTTCATTTTTTCCGGGTTAAGAATTCAGCTTGACACTTCACCTTTAAGTTACTGACTACAGGGCTAGTCCGAAGTGGCTATGATGCCAAGTACCGGCATAATCCCTTTAATTTTTTTAGTGGGTGTTAAACTATCTTTGACTTACCCTGAAGTCTGTGATAAGGTGAATTTTAACTATTATCTTTCCCAACTTTTTATAAAAAAAGGGGTTAAACAACCTTTCAGAAAAATGTTTTTAATATCTTGGAATTTTAAATCCCCACAATGCACTGCAACGGAAATTTTGCAAAAAATACGAAAGATTTTAGATAAAAATTTATGAAATTTATAGGAAAATTTAAAGATTTATGGAAAAAATTATTCAATTTATTCAAAAAATAAGAAATTTACTTGAAAATTATGAAATTCATTGAACATTTTTGAAATTGATTAGAAAACTCTGAAATGTATGGAAATTTTTTAATTTTCATTGAAAAATAATGAAATTTATTTGAAATTGTCCAATTTATGGGAAAAATTGTTCAATTTATTAAAAAAATAAGAAATTTACTTAAAAATTATGAAATTTATTGAAAAATTTGGAAAATTATTAAAAAATTATGAAACCTATTTAAAGATAATGAAATTTTCTCAAAAAATTATGAATGAAAAATTATGAAATTTACTTAAAAATTATGAAATGTATTGGAAAATTTTTAAGTTCAATAAAAAATAATGAAATTTATTTAAAATTGTAAAATTAATGGGAAAAATTGTTCAATTTGTTGAGAAAATACGAAATTATTGGAAAATTATGAAATTTATTAAAAAATCGGGAAAATTATTAAAAAGCACGAAAATTATTTAAAAATACTGAAATTTTCTGGAAAAATTATGAATAGTTTGGGAAAATCCTGAAATTTATTTAAAACAAAATTCTGAAATTTATTCAAAATTATGAAACTTATTAAAAAATTATGAAAATAATTAGGAATTTATTGTAAAATTATGAAACTTACTAAAAAAATTATAAAATTTATTGAAAAATCATGAAATTTCATTGAAAAATTATTAATTTTTTTTGAAAACTAGAAATTTTTCCCCTTAACTTCTCGACTCCATCCTCAAGAAACAATTT